>CAUYSK010015248.1:0-53413 GCA_963575035.1 Avahi laniger | reverse complement strand
CCATGGCACTCTAGCCCGGACAACAGAGCGAGACTCTGTCTCCAAAAAAAAAAAAAAAAAGGAAACTCAGTCATATCACATCACTCCACTGTACAAAACCCTCCAAAGATTTATCCCAGTCAGAATAAAAACTAAAGTCCTTATACACCTTTTGTGTTTCTTAACTCATTATCTCTCTGACCTCCTTTCTTAAACCTCTTCCTTTTCTGTCACTCAGCTCCAGCCACACTATCCTTAATGTTCCTTGAAAATGCCAGGCATGCTACTGTGCTGCCACTCCAGGGCACTGTACCAGCTATTCTAAATGTCTGTAAGGCTCTTCCTTAGTTATCCCTATGGCTGTTTTCTTTTTTTTTTTTTTTTTTGAGATGGGCCCAATCTGGATGGTGCAATCATAGCTCGCTGGAACATTGAACTCCTGGGCTCAAGTGATCCTCCTGCCTCAGCCTCCTGAGTAGCTGGGACTATAGGCATGTGCCACCATGCCCAGCTAATTTTTAAATTTTATTTAGAGACAGGCTCTCCCTATGTTGCCCAGGCTTGTCTTGAACTCCTGGGTTCAAGCAATCCTCCCGCCTCAGCCTCCCAAAGTGCTGCGATTATAGACATGAGCCACTGTGCCCAGCCTTGCTTCCTCACTTTTTTCAGAAAGAGCTTCTCTGACTGACCTATTTAAAATTGCACCCACCAGTACTCCCAATCCTCCTTCCTTGCTTTAAATTATTCTCTATAGCACTTATTTTGTATAATGGTTTTATATATTTTACTTATTTATTTCATTATTTTTGTCTCCTTCCCTTGCACACACAAGAATATAAGCTCTATGAGGGCAGGGATTTGTTTGTATACTACCGAATAAACCAAACACTAAAACTGTGCCTGGCACATATTAGATGCTCAATAAGCACTTGCTAAATGAATAAGTATTTTCCAACTGAGTAGTGAAGGCTCATAGTTGGCAATATGTAGACTCATAGGACTGGAAGGTGGGATCTAGGCTCTGGACCCTAGTGAATTCCAGCTAACTGGGAGAGCACATATTTACATTTTTCCTAAATAACAAGGAAGAATATGCCTCCACCTGTTCCATCATTATTCAGCTCAGGGTTTCTTTCTCAGTTCTATTTCTGTTCCTTTACTCATGCCGTGCCTTTTCTCCAGAATATTCTTTTTCTGTACCTTATTTCAAAACTAATTCAAATGTTACAGTTTCTAGGAAGCCTCCCTAGAGTTCTCCCCCCCCCCAGGCAGTATCACTCTTTTTCTCCTCTGTTTTCCTGGCTGTTCTTTATTCAGATAGCATGTACAGCTGATAGATATGAATCCCATCCTGCTCTGAATTATGAGCCACCTGAGGGCAGAGAGTATGTCTTTGTTTTGATTTTTTTTTGATTTCTGCATATTATAGGGGTACAAATGTTTAGGTTATGTTGCCCTTGTGCCCCCTCCCCCGAGAGTATGTCTTTCATTCTCCCTTGTATCCCTAATGCAGTTGTTCCCTTTCTTAGATGTTCACATCTTTACAATGGATCTTCCTACCAAAAGTCTTTGTTAATCACTTGATATATGTTTATAGAATTAAATCATTAAAACTTATTTTATTAGACGCCTAATCTTTGTGACACTGCAATTACAAGTGAACCAAGAATTTTTCTGAGAAATTGTGCTAACAATATGAACTCTCAGTATAACTTTATAACTGAGACAAACCCACCAAATCCATTCCTACTTATTTGGTTTACTAATTAATATATTCAGCAAATATTTATTGAGTACCTGCCATGAGCAAGGCCTTGTGCTAAGTGTAACATATCATACAAATTGTAGCTGTTCCTCAAAGCATTGCTTAAATGTCTCTTCTACAAGTCTTTCTAGTTCAAATCAAAAAGCTTGATAAACTGTCATTTTTAAAACATGAGATTTCAGAGGAAATTGAAATACATGCTGTGTTAATTTAGAGATGGATTAGATATAACTTGTCATTCACCCATTCTTCCAGCACATTCGTTTGTAGAACTATATTCTTTTAATTGGCTCTTGTGATTTTCGTGGGCTCCAGAGGTGGGAAACAGGGAGATAAAGCTCATGTGCTGTTTCACTTGATGTATTAAAATGGTTCGTTTGAGATAAATACCTAAGTAGCATTTAGCTCAGCTAACTCAGTGCTTGGCTCATGGTTGGTGCTCCATAAATGTTACCTACTGTGCGCATACTATTGTTACAGCAGTTGTTTCTCTGCCTTTTATCAGTAAGTCATTCTCATTAATTTGTAAGCTCTTAGGAATGGTCCTAAGTCCCATTACTTCATAAGAGATACTTGGTTGAATTATTTACTGCTGATTTTAAGGTTCAGTAGGCAGGGCAGGGAAGACAAGCATACAAATTCTATTTAACAAACACTTAATCGATGCTTATTATGTGTTTGGTGCTATTCTAAGCACTTTGTAAACATTAATTTATTTAACTCTCAGAACTCAGTGAAATAGTTACTTTTATCATCCCATTTTACAGAGGAGGATACTGGGATACAGAGAGGTAAAGTGAGTTGCCCAAGGGCACAGAACTAGTTACCAACAAAGCCAATATTCAAATACTGGTGGTCTTGCTATTAATCATTATCCATGGCTGAATGTGGATAATGGAGTATAAAAAATACAGAGAGTGTGCTATGGCATTTCAGAGAAGGGAGTGGTTACATTAGTGTCTGAGGGTTAAAGAAGGCATCATGCAGGAATTGGTATTTTGGGGGGACAGATTTTCAAGTGAATGGATATGGGAGAAGACAAAGGAGGCTAAATAATAACATATGCATAGGCTCAGGGATGGGAAATGACAGGGCATCAGGAAGTAGCCGTGCGTAGAAGCAGCATATGAGGATACTGTAGGAAGGGAGGCAAGACAGGAAATCCGGTTTGGGCTACAGCATAGGAAGCTTGTGATTCTGAATGGAAGACAAGGTGGAGAAGGTGTGACAGACATATCAGAGCTGTGCTTTGATTAGTATGGAAACCTTGTGTGGAATGAATCAGAACTGATAGAGACTGAGTGTAGGAAAACCAATTATTATTATGTCCAGAAAAGAGGTAATTAGGCCTTGAACTGTGGTGAAGATAGGTATAAATACAAGATATATTTCAGAATTTGAATTGATAGAGAAAAAGCACAGCTAAAATGGATATTTGAGTATTTATACTGTTATATGACAAGTATAAGTTTATTTTATGGTCAGTAACTTCCTTCAAAGAAGGAAGATCTGCTCTTATTGTAAATGAACATTATTTTAAGAGAACAAATATATTCATTCATGTCTAAAGGTATATGAAATTTGTTTATCTCGTTGGGCTTATATTAATAATTGACATCCAGGGAAATCATTTACTTCAAGGCTAGCTAATTTACTCAGAATGTTTGACTTGAAAATGTTGCAGTCTGCTTATGTAGACAAAATTAGAAACCAAATTAGCCTAATGAAATGGAAGAAATAATGGATAGAACATTCTTTAAAATTGTGATCATCTCAGTTTCTTTCATGTGATACAAATATAAATTGCAAATGAGAACCTAAATTTGTCAGTTGACTTTGCTAAGCAGAATCTTGTAGCTGACTCATCCTGTTTGCAGAAGAATTACTTAAAAGTAACCTTTGGAAAACCCTGATAGAAGTGGTTTGGATTAGTGAAGTTCATAAATGTTAGTATAAGAGTATTCAATTATAGTTTAGATGCCTTTGGGGATACATTAATATATTAAAATGTTAACTTTGTAAGAGTTATAAAGATAATAAAGTAAAGCCATGACATGATGATGCCTTAGAGTTGTATCGATACAATACCTAGAAATAAATTTAATCAAGGAGATAAAAGATTTACAACCTGAAAACTATAAATCATTGCTGAAAGGAATTAAAGAAGACCTACATAAATGAAAAGACTTACTGTGTTCATGGATTGAAAGATTTAATATTGTTAAGCTGTCAATAATAAGAGCAATTTATAGATCCAATGCAAGCCCTATCAAAATTTCAATGGCCTTTTTCGCAGAAATGGAAACCCAATGCTCATTCATCTGGAATTACAAGGGGCCTTGAATAGCCATTCAAGAATGTTCCTCAAAAAAGAAGAACAAAATTGGAGGATTTATACTTCCTAATTTCAAAACTTACTGAAACCCCATAGTAATCAAAACTTTGGTACTGGCATGGAGTAGAATTAAGAATCTGAAAATGAATTCATACATTTATGACCAGTTGATTTCTACAAGGGTTCCGTGATCATTCAGTGGTGAAAGAATAGTCTCACCAACAAATAATACTGGACAACTAGATTTCCACATGTAAAAGAATGAAACTGTGCCCCCACCACATATTATATATAAAAATTAACTGAAAGTGGATCAATGAACTCAATATAAGAGCTGAAACCATAAAGCTATTAGAAGAAAACATAGGGTAATTCTTCATGACCTTGGATCTGGCATTGGATTCTTATATATGACACTGAAAACCCAAGCAGCAAAAGAAAAAAATAGATAAATTGGACTTAATAAAAATTAAAAACTTTTGTGCATCCAAAGACATTATCAAGAAAGTGAAAAGGCAACCTACAGAATGGGAGAAAATATTTGCAAATCATATATCTGATAAGGGCCTAGTATCCAGAATATATAAAGAACTCTTACAACTCAATAACAAAAGAGAGCTGGGCATGTTGGCATGTGCCTTTAGTCCCAGCTATGTGGGAGGCTGAGGTGGGAGGAGCAAGGCCAGCCTGGGCAAGATAGTAAGACCCCATATCTAAAAACAAGCAAACAAGGACAAACAACCCAATCAAAAAATGAGTAAATGACTTGAATAGCTAATTCACTAAAGAAAACATATAGATGGTCAAAAATCACATTCTCAAAGTACATTCTGCAAAAAAAAAAAAATCACATGAAAAGATGCTCAACATCTATTAGTCATTATAAAAATGCAAATCAAAACCACATGAGGTGTATCACTTCACACCAACTAGGATGGTTTTGGAAAAAAAGGAAGGTAACAAGTGTTGCCAAAGATGTTAAGAAATTGGAACCCTTGTACATGGCTAGTAGAAATGTAAAATGTTTCAACCACTATAAAAAATAATTTGGTGGCTTCTCAATAGGTTAAACATAGAATTACCGTAGGATCCTGCAATTCTACCCCCAAATATATACCCAAAAGAATTGAAAACAAGTTAGCAAAATTAAGAAACAATGAATTTCATATGTTTTTAGAAGAAGGCCTCATTCCTTTGGATGTTGAAAAAGAAGGAAGATGTACTTTAATATGGGACATTCTTTTGAACTTAGAGTTTCAGAGTATATATCTTCAGAAAATCTAGGAGAAACTACTGCAATGAGCTAACTAATTTTAGTTAAGTGCAGCAGTAAAAAGATAAAAAGTGAATGCAAAATGTGTCATGTGCTTATTAGGTTATAGCACAAATCTCTTATAAACTATACAGGGCATTTTTGTACATGTTGATTTATAATGGTGACTGATTTTTCACTGTTTTCATTATTTGGTAGCCCCTTTTGTCACTTTTTTTTTGAGACAGAGTCTCACTCTGTTGCCTGGGCTAGAGTGCCATGGCATCATCGTAGCTCACAGCAACAGCAACCTCAAACTCCTGGGCTCAAGCAGTCCTCCTGCCTCAGCCTCCTGAGTAGCTGGGGTACTACAGGTGTGTGCCCGGCTAATTTTTTCTATTTTCATTAGAGACGGGGTCTTGCTTATGCTGAGGCTGGTCTCCAACTCCTTACCTCAAGCGATGCTCCCACCTTCACCTCCCAGAGTGCTAGGATTACAGGCATGAGCCACCACACCTGGCCCTTTTATCACTTTAATAAGTAATATTATTCTGTTATTTTATCTGTGAGAAGACGGAGTTAGGGCCATGTCAGACAGAAAAATGCCTATTCTTGTCAGAATAAGGTTAACTCTCTTCTTTGATTGTAGATGATGAAAGCCATGAACAAGTCCAATGAGCATGTCTTGGCAGGAGGTGCCTGCTTCAATGAAAAGGCAGACTCTCATCTTGTGTGTGTACAGAATGATGATGGAAACTACCAGACCCAGGCTATCAGTATTCACAATCAGCCCAGGAAAGGTGAGCATTTGAGCTGGTCGAGATTATTATAATCAAAGATTCTACTGGACTTGAAGAGTTGGATGCCTCAGCCCCGTAATACTCACTTTCTAGATAGGTGGCCACAAACAAATTAATTAACCTTTCCAACCATATTCTCCAGAATTATATTGACTTCCCAAGTAGCCAGACTCAGAGTTTGAAAATGGGATCTCTGTTATTGAGGAAAACTTCTTGAAAATATTGCCTCAAGATACTGAAAGGGCCAGCTTTGGTATTTGAAGGTGAGATTAGACCCCAGGTGAGAACATGCTTAGGTAGAGTTGGAGATTGCTGGAATGACCATTCACAAAGAATGTTAACTAACAGATTGACAGGATTTTGAAGGGAGGTATTTAGGTTCATTGCTACTCAGAGTGTGGTCTCACAAACAATACACACCCTAGATCTACTAATGAGAATTTGCATTTTAACAAGATCCCTGTGTAATTCAAATGCACATTAGGGTTTGAGAAGCATTGCTCAAGGTAGCATTACCCAGAGTGTTTTCTCAGGCTCCATGGTTTTCAAAAATGTTCACATAAATCATATAAATAAATAAAAATCTTGGTTAATAAATTTCATCTGAGAAACCTGTAAGGAAAGCCACATCTAGCTCTTTTCAAATTTATTTGACCACAAATTTTCTTTTCGTCAGAATTTCTCCCTAAACTAGTATGTTTTGTGAAATGCTTCCCTATTAGGCATACAGTTGTTTACTGTCTTCAATATATTTTTAAAATCAGGTGTTCAGTAAAGGTATAAAAGGTATTTAGCACATGTATATTCAAATGCAATATCTAAAATAAAATAGGTGATAAGACCACAGTGCTTATCAGTCAAATTGTATCTACAATATTCAGATAAATTCTGGATCTCCTTGTTGTGAGTATATTGATAAAACTAGGGTCTACAGAGGATGATTCAAGACCTGTGAGAAATCTGGAACCTAGGTCAAAGGAAGACTTCTTAAATAAAGTATAACGTTTAACCTGGAAAGGTATAGATTAGAAGAGGATAAAAAAAATAACTGTCTGTATTTTTAAGACTTTTTATTACATGGAAATAAAATTGAACTTATTCTCTATAGCTACAAAAAGCCAGAACCAGCACTAAGGGTGAAAGTTACAGGGAGGCAGATTGGAGCTCAGTTCGAGAGCACAGTCTGCAACCCCGAGAACTCTCCGTAAGCAGAATGGGTTGCCTTGTGCTGTTGTTAGCTCCCTGTCACTAGGAGTCTCGACAAAGGCTGGATGATCACCTGTTAGAAATATTACAGAGCCAATGGGTCGGAAATTAGATTAGCCCAGTTCAGTTTAAGATGTGGAAAAGTAAGGACAGTATAGTGAAGTTTCCACAAAGCTAAATGTAACTAGATATTTTTTCTTTTATGAAGAGATAGTAGTAATAGGAGTTTGTCTTTTAAATAGGTATTTATTATTTTTTTAAATAATTTGGCAGATAAAATGGTTGGCAACGTATCTCCATCTTCAAAACGTATTTGATCTAAAAAAAAAATCTGGAAATCAGTGGATTAGATCAGGATCAGCAAACATTTTCTGTGAAGGGCCAGTTGATAAATATTTTAGGCTTTGCAAGCCTGAGGTCTTTGTCAACAACTACTCAATTCTAGCTTTGTAGTACAAAAACTACTGTAGCCAATATGTAAATGAATGGATATGGCTGTGTTCCAGTAAAGTTTTATTTACAAAAACAGGCTGCAGGCCAAGTGGACTACAGTTTGCCAACACCTGGACTTGACCACTAAGATATCTTTGCTTGTTAATATTCTTTGATTCTTGACTGGAGGAAGAGCAAAACTAAATGGAGGAGTGTATCTCAGAACCTCATTCCCAAAGCTATCATAAGCATCAGAATTATTAGTTACCTGTATATTGTGGAATATAGGTTTGATATCTTTAATTTTTTGTATGATGTTTGGAATTCCCAACTACTGAATATTTCATTATTGTTACCAGTCCCTCCATTACAGGGTCTATCTTCAGTTAAACTATGTCTGTTGCTGTTTTAGTGACTGGTGCCAGTTTCTTTGTGTTCAGCGGCGCTCTGAAATCCTCTTCAGGATACCTTGCCAAGTCCAGTATTGTGGAAGGTAAAGAATGAGTTCTTTACTGCATGCATGCATGCTGGTTCTGTTCTAATCATTAATATACACCTAAAAATCGAGGGACATTAAGGGAATCCTTGACATTTCTGCTGGAGATGTCTGACTCCTATTATTTATTCACTAGCATCTCAGTCTTCAGCAAATTAAAACTGCCATGAGTGTGCCTAACTCTCCAAAGAAGGGAGTTAAATGGAAGAGATACCATGGGAGAGTGACATAAAAAATAAAAGATGGCTTTTTAGAGCTCTGGGATAAGGTACCTGTGAGGATGTAGTGTGAGTTCAAATATATCACTGGGCACAAATACGTGAATGTGAGGATGAAGTTTAGTCCCTGCTACCCACAAGAAATGCTGTGATCATTGCCGTGCAGATCTTGCTGCTGGTTTGCTATAATTAAACATGACACATATCCAGACAAAAGTTAATTAAATTAATGAAAGGCTAATAGCACGCTGTTTATTTTCTTTCTTGGCCATTCTTCATTGTATTTTGATCTGGTTACTCTTGTTGCATAACAAATTACCCCAAAACTTAACGGCTTGAAACAGCTATTTTATCATGCGTGCTAATTCCTCTGGGTCAGGCGTCTTGACAGGGCAATGCTCCATGATGCTGGTGGTCCTGGTTGGAATGACTTGCAGTTATTTGATGGCTGGGAGCTAGAATTATAGGAAAGTTTCCTCACACACATGTCTGGGGCCTGGCCTGGGATGATTTAAAGACTAGGAGAGAGTACTTACACATGGCCTGGTAGCATCGGGATAGTTGGACTTCTTACACGATGGCTCAGGACTCCAAGGATGAGTGTTCCAGCCACAAAGTGGAAGCTGCATTGCCTTTTGTGACCCAGCCTTGAAAGTCACACAGTGTCACTTCCACCAAACTCTGGTACTAGAAGAAAGGAGAAGAATTAGACTCCACTTCTTGATGGGGGAATGGGAAGGTAGCATTGTAGAAAAGCATTATAGAAAAGTGAGACAGGAGATATTATGACAATCTTTAGAAAATACAGTGTGCCCTACATGATGACAAGTTTTCATTTTTATAATAGCTCACCCCAAGGCCCTATGTAAAAACAGTCCTTTCTGAGGGCTAGATTTCAGTGTGTTTATTATTAATAAAATACATAGATAATCTTACATGTATTTATAGATAATGGCTTTGGTCTTCTTCTTTTGATAAATTTAATAAAACAGTGAATGAAGTGCTGAGTGTACTAAATTGCAATTGAATTTCACAAACTCTGACTACAAAGCAGAAACATGCTATTAAGAAATTGTTAAGATAAGAAATCCAGGAGTTAAACAGTCATTTGGTCCAAAGTGACTAATTAATACCTATATGATCAAGTGTTGACTATAGTTGAAATCATGTTTTTACAAGGTGATCAAAAAACACCTTTTAAATATTGTTAAAAATGACAAATTGAGCTGGATGCAGTGGCACACCCGTAGTCCCAGCTACTCAGGAAGCTCAGGCGGGAGGATCCCTTGAGGCCAGGAGTTTAAGGATGCAGCAGGCTATGACTGTGCCTGTGAACAGCCCCTGTACTCCAGCCTGGACAACACAGTGAGACCCCCATCTCTTAAAAAAGTAAAAAAGAAATATAATTTTAACAGACAGATCCTTACAAATGCAAAGGAATGTATTTAAAAGTTATGTGTTTATTTTTCTGGGTTGGGAATTTCTTGGGTCTTGTGTGTTTCAGTACAGCAGTTGGCTGCCTATTTATGAAATTTTTATTGAGGCTCTTTAGAAATTATTTCAGCTGACAAAATTGTGTGTCAGTGAAACAGGATAATTGCTCAGTATGTGACAACTTTTACCCTCAATTTCAGTGTTTGCCTTTGACTCAGGTAGGTAGCAGCTGAAAAACAGTTACCATCTGTTGGCTATATGGTAGCCCATAGAAAACTCTGTGGTAGGTTTGCCTTATTGCTTGTCAGTAAATGGATTTATCCCTGAGCCCACTACTGTAGTTTATTTAGAAAACATTTACTGGGCATTCACTCTATGCCAGGTAGTCATATGGTAAGGTGAGAGAGATGGAGACACAAGCAAATAAATATGATCAGAGGATGATAAATGCAAGAGTGGAAATAGGAACGAAACGGTCTGTGAGTCCGGAAGAGGAATGTGACCATGTGTAAGTTTTTCCAGAAACTCTTAGTTGTGTATGAAGTGAAATCAAGCAAGTGCAGAGCCCTTCTTGGCATTTGCTCCTCTCAACACTTTCAATAAGTAAGAGGTTTAGCTCAAAGAACAAAACCTCTTTGTATCTGTCAGCTTTGGAGAGCAAAGCAAAGTTTTACATTTGACTCAGAGGGATTTGCTAGATGCCAGGTACTGTGTTTATCTGCCCTCCTCCCTGGCTTGTGCTATTTCCATCTGTATTATCTTGGTATTGATTCTTAGATGGCGTTATGGTCCAGATCACTGCAGAGAACATGGATTCCTTGAGGCAGGCACTACGAGAGATGAAGGACTTCACCATCACCTGTGGGAAAGCGGATGCGGAGGATCCCCAGGAGCACATCCACATCCAGTGGGTGGATGACGACAAGAACGTTAACAAAGGGTAAATGCAGCAAGCTTCCCCCCAGTGGCATTTAGTTTTGGGCTAGCCTCTGGGTTTGTCTGCTGTCTACACTGGTGTTTTATAGTTTTACTGAAAGCCCTGCCCAAGAGAAAGGAGAGCTTTGTATGCATAACATAGAATTTTCAGTTTCTGACTTCTTAGCTTAATTTTTGAAGGAGTTTCTGTATATATTTTTTGGGAAGGATGAGGGAAGGAGTTGATGAAACAAAACAGTCCCTCTAAAGTTACTGAGATAATAGTGATACCTGAGCCTTTTATGATTTATAATACATTTTTGTTAATATTGTTTCATTTGCTATAATAACAGGGGTTGTCATTCCCATTTTACGAATGAGTAAAGAAGTATCAGAACGCTAAATGATTTATCAAGTCTACAAAGTTAGGAAGTGGCAGGGCGAGGACTTAAAAACCACCTCCTTGGGCTCAGATCCCATACTCTTCCTCAGTACATGGCAACTCTGTTCTAATGGTTCAAGCGAAAACCCCGGAGTCATCTTGAACACTTTTCTTTCTCTCACACCTAATCCAACAGTAAATCCTGTTTGCTCTGCTTCAGAATTTATCCAGAGTCATACTAGTTCTCACTGCCTCTGTTGCCACCATCCTGGTTTAAGCTACCATATCATTTGGTCCGGATTATTGCAGTAGCCTCCTACTTGATTTCCTTGTTTCTAATCTCAGCTGCCTCCTTTTCCCCAACTGAATCTAGTTCTAATGCAACAGCCAGAGTAATGTCACTTCTTTGTTCAAAACCTACCAGTGGTTTCCAATATCACTCAGAGTAAAAGTCAAAATTGTTTATGACCAATAAGGCCCTACACAATCTGTGCATCCCTCCTCCCTCCCTGTTACCTCTCAGAAGCAACACTGTTCTTCTTCTGCCCTAGACTTTTGGACTTGCTGTTCTCTCAGCTTATCCTCTTCCCCTAGATAGCCTCATGAATCACTCCCTCACCACCTTCAAATCTTTCCCAGGAAGGCCTCCCTGGTCAACCTCTCTACGTTGTAACCCTCCCATACATGTTTTGCCCTCCTACTCGCAATACTTCCTGTCCCCTTTCCCTGCATTATATTTCTCGATAGCATCATAACTATCTAAGATATATTTTTACTTATTTATTTTGTTATATTACCCCTGGAATGTAAGTTCCACACGGGCAGGGATTTTTGTCTGGTTTATTTACTGCTGTATCACCAGTACTTACAACATTATCTGGCACCTAGCCGATGCTTTAAAAATGATTGATTGATTGAATGAATGAATATACTGTACTTCATTATGTTAAGCTTTCTTCCATTCATGCATTTATATATCCATTCTTCAGGCTATGGAAATACCAAAATGAATTCTACATGGTCCCTCCTGACAAGTGGTTAAGTCTACTTTTGAAAAGTTATAAACAAATGCACTGAAGTATGTAAGGTGCTAATAGATAACTATGTAGGATATAGAAAAATTAAAAAAAAAATAATAGAAAAAGCTTGGTATTGGTGGTAGGGCATTACTCAAGAAAGACTTCCTAGAGAAATGGCCGGTGCTTGAGCTGAATCTGGCAAGACGAGTCGGTATTTGCCACGTAGCTGCGGCACGGCGGGCATTCTAATCTCGGAGTAGCGGGAGTAAAGGCAGATTGAGGACATTTAGAACATGGGACACCAGATTAAAAATAAATTTTTTTGACTTTTGTTTTTAAATAAAAAGTAATTTCTAATCAATGAGTGCATTTGCCTATTTTACAAATCACCCTTTATCTTCCCGTTCTTTATTGAAAAATTTAATTTCAAAATCAGTTTGTATTTAATTCTCTATTATAGTTGGAAATGGACAGGGTTATTAGGACCCAAAGATGGATAATCTGAAAATCTGGTGCCATAAGGTATGAATAACTGACAATAAGCAGGTTTCCTCTTCCTGCAGCAGCTACCTACACCGGCAGTTTCTTAGAAAATGGGATAAATAAGTAGCCAGGGAAGACTCACGAGCTCAGGAGTTCAGTTTGTAATGTATAAATTGAATGTTTCTGGGTATCCTCCCTAAAAGAATTCTAAGCAACTAAGAGCGCCCCTTTTTGACATTGTTATTTGATGAGTTAGAAATTAAACTTACATTGTTTAAATAATTTTGAGTGAATGAAGTGAATGCCTGATATTGAAGTTTAAGTTAAATTTGACTTTTAATAATAGAGATTCAAGAACATAAACAGGTTTGAAAATTGTTAGGAAGAATTTGGAATCTTTGTGCCAATCATTTTGCATCTTCATCAGAATGTATGTGTATCTCCACATATTTATACTTGCTGTATTTCAGGGAGGAAATGACTCTATCAGAAGTGTCCTTTCTGTTCAGAAATCTAGGATTGATAATTTAGTACTGAAGGGAGTCTGTTTTGATAGATACATAGATACTTGTTCATCAGTTTACACCAGAACTTTCATAATTAACACACTTGGTCAAATAATTCTTCTTTTCTCTCTATTGTTTTTTTTTTTTTTTTTTTGAGACAAATTCTTGCTCTGTTGCCTGGGCTAGAGTGCAGTGGTAGCCTCAAACTCCTGGGTTCAGGCGATCCTCCTGCCTCAGCCTTCCAAGTAGCTGGGACTACAGGCATGTGCCACCACATCCAGCTAATTATTAAATTTTTTGTAGAGACAAGGTCTTGCTATGATGCCCAGGTTGGTCTTGAACTCCTGGGCTCAAGCAGTCTCCCTGCCTCAGCCTCCCAAAGTGCTCGGATTACAAGTGTGAGCCACTGCGCCCAGCCTCAAATAATTCTTAACTCCTAAAATCCGAGCAGTGGATCAATACTGGGAATACACACAGATGTAAATATCTCATATTCCCTCCCCTTCAGAATTTCATTTGTAAGTTAGATATGCAGACATATGAAGAATATAACATATAACATTGTGAGTATGTATTATAGAGTCAGGAGCAGAGTGGAAAACAAGAGGGAGTGGGTGGCTGTGCAGTCACTGAAAGAAGGAATGCTGGAAGAAGAGCTGGTTTGATTAAACCATTTCTTTACGTGAAAGAGAACTAGCTCCTGGAAAAATGAGTCATTTTTACATGTGTATTCTCTGAATTATTTCAGTGCATAGGCCCTTTCCATGAAAGCTCTGTTCATGTACATGGCTTCTTTTGCTATGATGTGCTGCACAGATAAGTTCAGCACATTGTAATTAGTAGCAAGACTTGATAAGAAAAATGGCTATTCTGTCTTTAAGAGCTGCTTCTATGTCTTTGCTTTGCTTCTATTTTAGTGTCGTAAGTCCTATAGATGGGAAATCCATGGAGTCTATAACAAATGTGAAGATATTCCATGGATCAGAATATAAAGCAAATGGAAAAGTCATCAGATGGACAGAGGTAAGGAAATGAACCTTGGTATCCTTGGCCAATTTTGAACACATTTTGTTAGGCCAAGAGCCACATTCTGGGCTGATGCTGGAGCATAAGAAAAAATATCTCTGTTCTATACTACAATTCCCTCTGGTTATCTCAAATCACCAGGAAAAAATTCCATCACGTGCAGTCTGCAACAATCTGATGTATCCACCTTCCTGTGAACTAGCTTTTATAGGTTTTATTTGCATTGGAATTCAACAAGGGTGCATCTCTGAGTGGCACAACCATCTCTGCTGTATTTTTCAGAAAGCCGGGTCAGTTACTCTACACTTACAGTTAAAACTATCTCACGTAACACAGTCTTTAAAAAAATAGACTTATTTCATCATTAAGGAAAAATAAAGCTCAGAGACTAAGTAACTTGTCCAGGATTACAAGGCAAATAAGTAATGACAAAATCCCGATTGAAACCAAGATTTGGCCAACTCCTAAGCTCTCTTTTCCACTATGATGAGTTGCTCCTTAACTTGAAAGCTATGTTAGAGGCTAACCTGAGAATGAGAGGAGTAGACCAGGGACCCTATTTGTGTGTACGTATCATAGAGATCAAAAAGTTTGTTCTCAGAGGACAAACAGGTAGATCCCAGGTCTCTTAATTGCTTTCAAACCTCATTTATACTCATCTGTAAAATAAAGGATTGACTTATAAGATCTCTAGGATTCCTTTCAGCTTTAAGAGTCTTAACTGGTTTTTTTTTTACATTCTTTTACACACAAGGAAACTGAGGGCAAGAGAGATTAAGTGTCTTACCCAAGTTCACGTAGCTAGTTCCTAATAGCACCAAGACTAGAACTTCATTCTCCAGTTCTTGAGCAGTTGGTCCACGTGATCATGCTGCATACCCGGCTCCATGTTTCATATGCAGTTGGGTGATTTTAGTTGCTTGCCATTTCATGATTGTCCCTTTGACACATTTTGAGCAGTGCGGAGTCTGGAACATGTAAAACTCTATAGCTTATAAAGTGGTTTGACGTGTCCGTGACCTCCTTTTTGCTCCCCACTCAGGTATGCAGGCTTACCCATCCTATATGCAGATGAGGAAATCGGGCTCAGAGAGGTCATGTGACTGTGTGACTTTGTGACTTTATGACGAATGCTGGCTAATGGCAGAGGAGGGGCCAGAGCTCAGGTCTGACTCCCGCCCCGGAGCTGCCACTCTCACCAGTGCGTCCAGGTTTTCATAGCTGCCTCCTTTGTAGTATTTTCAGTACAAGCTCCTTACTGAGCAGTAAGCTAGGGGTTGGTATATATAAACATTGTGTATTCTCATTTCTGTATCTTTTATATTTTGCCTTTATGTCATTTTTCTCTTTACAATAACCAGAGAAGACGGGTGCTTTCCACCTTACAGAGGCAAATTCGGCATTAAGTAGTCCTTTGACTTCCTTTAGTGCTTCGACTAAAGGACTTGCTTATAACCCTTCTTCTGTGTTACTGGGACTTGAGTCTCTCAGTTCCAAGTTTGCTGTGCCGCTGCCTGTGCCCGTGCAGTCCTCAGCTCTGTGTGAGCCCACTGACACAGCTCCGGCCTCAGCAGTGGCAGGGCCACAGGGTAGGAAAAGCTCTGTCCGTGATAAAAGGCAGAAGACTCACATTGTATGCTTGGCTCTGCCTCTGAGAACTTCTGTGCACTTGAGCAAATCACTTCCCTTCTGTGAGTAATCTGTAAAATGAAGGGCCTCGGTCTCATAATGTATAAGAGCCATTCTCTTAGATTTAAGATCATTCCCTGAGAAAACTGTCCACATATAGGGATTACCATTTACAAGTAGACAAAGCAAAGTGAAGGCCTTTTCTGGTTCTGAGAAGAATGTGCCGTTAACGACCATGGCGGAGGCTTGCAGGGAGATAGGCAGGCTGCTCCTTCCATTTGGTGGGTGCAGAGATGGCGAGGCAGGGATTGATAGGTGTGAGACATCAGTGCCCTACTTTTCCTGGCCCAGGGACTTTACAGTGTCCTGTTCCTGTCAGATGTTCTTGCACATCTTAGAGAATCAGGGTGCTTATATATCATGAGCTAATCCACTAGTTTCTTCCAAAATCTAGACACAAGGTTAAAAGTCTCTTCTGTTTGGGAAACAGGTATTTTTCCTAGAAAACGAAGACCAGCACAATTGCCTCAGCGATCCTGCAGATCACAGCAGATTGACCGAGCATGTTGCCAAGGCTTTCTGCCTTGCTCTCTGTCCACACCTGAAACTTCTGAAGGAAGATGGAATGACTAAACTGGGACTGCGTGTGACACTTGACTCGGATCAGGTAAGAAGGGTCTTCGGCAGCTTTTGAAGCTGGTCTTGGGCAGTGTGTATTTTCTGACGTGGGTTTTCCTGCACTGACCCAGAGAGCTTAATACTCCGGGCCTTCTGGCCTGACCAGAGATAGTATTCCGGCCTTCCCTCTAACAGTGATATACCCAGATGTGCTGCTTGGTAGAACTCTCTCAGAACCATTTGAACTGTGACTTCTTCGTCTGCATGGCTTCCAAGGAGCTGGTTTTCTTCTTAGTGCCGGGTAAGGAGCAGAGTGTGTGGGAGGACTGCCACGCCTGTGCCTGGCATCTCCACTGCCCTTTAAGGCTCCCTAGTCCCACCCATCAGGAATCATTCTGCATTCCCTTAGAGGGCAGGTCCCAAGCTCTCTCTTATCCTGTTGTTTTTTTAAATTCAGCTAGAGCAGGCTTCTGCTGACTGGCCTGTGCAGCTGCCCATGCCTTAATAAGGTTTTCCGTACTGTTAACATTTTCATGCTAGTTAGTGAATTGGACTTGAGCTATTGCCCATTAATTTTCCTGTCAGTTTGAGTTTCCTATTGCCAGGTTTCCCTCCTTGTCTTTCTTAAAGTTTTTATGCATTCTCTGTAGTAACAATCTGGTCTTAGCCTGTTAACCCCCAGTTCCTTGTCCTAGCATTTCTCTCCTGTGGCTTAGTACTCTAATCTCTCTCCACTTCTTTTGGATTTTGAGTGCCTGTGACATATCCCACTGGTCCTGTCTTGATGCTTACAAAGTACCAGACTTCTCTTATCCCTCAGCCCCATTACCTTTGGGTTATTTAGAAAATGGGTGCAGACTGTCAGCTGGATTACCTGTCCAGCTTAGTACTAATTCTGCTCCTGGCCTGAGTGCTCAGGGGAGAAACTGATTCCTGCACAGAGTTGTGCCATTATCAGGGAATGATGAAAGGTTATGTGTCTGGCTCCATTTCTTAACTAGTCATTAATCAACAAATATTTATTTTCTACTTTTAGGTCTTACCCAGTGCTATGCTAAGCGTATCAGAGTAATACATGTGAAGTGTCATGGTCTACTCTCAAATGGCACTGATAACCTGGCTGGAGAGAGAGAATCACCTCACATAAAACAATCTAAGAGCAAGCATTTTTTTTTCCTGCTAAATGTGTGCCTCTTGAGGGCAGGGCCCCTGTTACATTCATCTCTTAATCCTTGCGTTGTAGCTGCTCAGAAAATGATACATGGGTGAATGGACAGATGGAAGAACAGATACTCAGTTCCTGCTTTGTTAGGGAGCTGTATTTTGTATATTTCTCATTTTAATTTTCACAACCAAAGGTCAAGGTATTATTTCTGACATTCCATACCTTTCTACACACCCCGGCCCTTCTCCAATAAACTAAGACCTTATCAGGTTAAGTGACTCACCCAGTGTCTCACAGCTATCAAGTGGTCAGGGTCAATAGATTGTAAATGACAATTCAGGGAAGAGGAGCAATTTGTATTCACTGCCATGTGTCTAGTCTATGGCCAAGAAGGACATCTTTCCTGTTCGGCCTCCTTGGTCTTCAGCCCTCTGGAGAGACTTTCTCTGTTCAGTAACCTGTCACCCCTTCTCTCTTTGGTGTAGGTTGGCTATCAAGCAGGGAGCAACGGCCAGCCCCTTCCCTCGCAGTACATGAACGATCTGGACAGCGCCTTGGTGCCGGTGATCCATGGAGGGGCCTGCCAGCTCAGTGAGGGCCCTGTTGTCATGGAACTCATCTTTTATATTCTGGAAAACATTGCATAGACAGAGAAGACATCATTTTTTTCTGTTCAGACCTGTTGCAACAGCAGTCATACCCAAATCATTTGCACTTTAAAACTGGAAGATTAAGCTTTTGTTAACACTATTAACGGGGAGGTGGGTGGAGTAGGGTGGGAGTGGGGGTTTGGGAGATAAGGGTGGGAAAGGGAGGTTAGGGGGACAGATGTTCCATAATTCTAAATCTACTATGCATTTTCCACCAAGAAGATCTGGGCAGCTTCTGTTACTGCACAACGGTTATGCTATCCTTGCAGCTAATCCCCTTCTGTTACTGGTTAGACAAGAATTCTGCTCCTCTCTTTTAAGATTTACTTATGGTCATGTGCTCAGAAATGCTCAAATGGGTATAACCATCACCAAGGGTGGGATGGGAGGGCAGAGGGGAAATAAAAAATGAAGCATTAGTTCTCGTACTCTTTGTACAGAATTGGTGTAAAAAGAATTCCACACTGATCTTGTCCCAGTTACATCACAGCCGTTTATCAAGTAGAAGTCACACTTAGATTTTTGTTTTTCCCAGATTATTCATTGAAATGAATCAAAGACCCAAGGGCTTAATCCACTGTTCTAGTCATGGATGGGCAATTCAGTAAATGAGGTCATTAAGAGAGCAGAACTGAGCTCAGGATCACTCGAGATCTGCCCAACTGAATGGCAGATATTAAACGAAACATTTCTGTGAAGGCTGACAGAATACACCCAAGTCACTTTGAATTATAATATACCAGAGGTATTTTAAGAAAAACATTTTATTGAGAAATCATTTAAACTTTTAGGAAAGTTTGCAAGTACAAAAACACCACGTACCCTTTACCAAAATTCCCTTATTGTTTGCATATTAACAGTTTGCCCCATTTGATTTATCAGTGTTTCTTTCCCTCCCTTTCTCTTTTCTCCTTCTCCATAAAAAGTTGAGGCATTTGAGAGTAAGTTGCATACATCATAGCCCTTTACCTCTAACTACTTTAATGCTTATTTCCTACAAGGACATTCTCTCATATAATTGCAAGACAGTTCTCAACTTCAGTCAAGTTAACATTGATATGATACTTTAACCTAGTATTTGCCTAATAATATCCTATGTTGTAGCATTTTTTTCCCTCCAGTAGACCTTCCATCCTGGAATCCAACATGGCATGTATCTTTCAGGACTTGCCTTAATCTTTTGTCATTGATATTTTTGGTGAGTATAGCCAACCCCACCTGTTTTTTTTTTAACAGAAAACACTTCATTTTGATATTGATGTTTCCTCATATTTAAAATCAGTTTATGCATTTTTGGCCAGAATCACTTGATATCCATCTGCCTTTCGTTGACGGTGGTAAATTTTGATCACCCAGATCAAAGTATTACCCAATTTCTCCACTGTGTATCTCCTGCCCCAGGAATAATAACTAATATGTATTGAGATACTTTCAGACAAATATTTTGCCCATCAAAATGTCCCCAGATTGGCATGTACCGATGTTCTTTACCTGCTCTGATCTTTTACTGTTAATGGAATGGCTACAAAACAATTTTAAATTCCAGCCCTCCCTCCACCTTCACAGGTTGCACTTGCTAAGCTACTATAAAAGCAAAAGCCCGTTCTTCTTCCCTGTTTATTAATTTAACTACTTTTCATTATAGACTCATGGATTATTTTTTCTAATTTATTATTTTGGTGCACAAATGGTCTCATCTTTAGCCAGATGGAGCCCCTTCAAACTGGCTCCTACATCCTTGTGACATGCTCCTATTATTTGTTTTCGAACACTTTCTTTCCTAGCCTGACAAGATGCCTCAGGCTCATCTTCTGCTCACCCTGCCTCAGCCCTGGAATCAGCCATTTCTCCAGGGAGCCCCAGTTTCTTTCAATGGGAGTGGTATCAGAAACAAAGATCTCGTTTATCCATGATATATGTGATATACTCTGATCTTTTTCTCTTGTTAAAAATTGATTTTGGTCATAGACCAAATGGATTCCACAGCCTACAGTTTGAAAAATACAGCTCTAGGGCAACTCACTCCATTGTCACTGGCAACTTCTAAAGCCCTGGTCAAGGTAGAGTTAGTTCCTCTGCAGTAAAAGTACAGCTCTGAGAATTCCCAGGAAACTCGTGCAGGCCTCTGAGACTGAGACCATGAGAGGCTGCACCCCAGGGGCTAGAACGGGGCTTGGCACATGGCAGTATCAGGCTGTGGAGCTGTGTTTGGGACCTGGCCTGGAAGTGTCTAGCTGGATTCATCCCTCTCTCCGTGGGATGGGAGGTTATATTCCACATCTGCTTCTCCAAAGGCTATATTGATGGTGGCTGTAGGGAACTCTAATTGTGACCTTTCCCGTAGCCTGAGGTACTCAGACTTCCTAAGGGAAGAAAGTAGGTATCCCTTAGCCCACCTTGTAAGGACTGAGCCCTGGGATTGCCACCTCCCAAACCTGACAAGAACAGGAAGCTCTTCTTAACAAGGGCAGGTGTTTTTGGTGTAATAGCCAGCTTAGTCTAAATATATTTCAGAAATTTGGAACTTTTACAGAGGCTGGCCCTGTTTTCCTATAATCTTCCTTCCTCTGAGCCATATATATCTTGCCAATGTACACATTTCTTCTGGATCATTGCAAGCTTTTTAATTCCACTAAGTACAAAATCTTGCCTGTATTCTCAACTACATAATTATGTTTAGTAAATCATCTTCTGGAATTGGGCATAAAAAAGCCAAGGCTAGTTTTCTGTTTATCTTTGCTTTTATAGAATGCATATTATAAGAATTATTAATACATTAAAGGGCTGAAATACCACATTTCTAAATATACAAATTTTTCTAGATTGTAAAAGACTGAGATAGAGATACTTCTGAACTGTAGCGGAATATAATTGCCATTCTGTTAATTTATTAAATTTTTACAAATTATTGAAAGCTTATCAAATGCTAGGCAATGTAGTTTATCCATTTATTTCTGCTAACATTTCCTGGGTACCTTCTGGGCTCTAGGGCTATAGTATGGGATTTTGTCTGTGTAAGTTCCCATCTTCTGTCTTCCCTCATGTTCCTAACCACTGGTGGGCCCAAAATTTTCAATTAAATTTACCTCTGTCATCACTGGTCATCTGGGAAATAATTTATGCATTTAATGCATTTCAGACAATCAGTCAATCTGCTGAACATGTATTTCTGGAATTGGCAAGTTTGTGACGGTGGTTTTTAATAATAATGCTAAAAGAATGGCAATGGGATTTTTAGGGATTATATACATAATCAGAAGGGCTAAGGAGTGTAGCAGAAATGATGATGCTACATTTTAGAGTCTGGGCAGGTGAGGCCCAGGGGAGGAAAGACTCCAATCTGTGATGGAGCTGCACCAGGTGTAAGCTCCCTGGATCTACCAGTCTTGGTCTCATGGTTTAAGGGGCAAGGTATTTTAGGAGCTGCCCACAATTATTTGGAAAACACACCTTTAAAATTCGGAAGCAATGAGGCAGGTTTCAGAATAGTGCTATGAGAAAAGGAAAATGTTATAGTAACAAAAGTTTGCCCTTTAACTGTGAGCAAGACGTCTTGATAAATTTCTTCCATATTTTATTCAGAAGAAAGTGAGCATTGTACTAGATCAAAAAGAGAATCAAAAACTTTAAATGATCTGGGTTGTAGCTGGTTCCAACTGCCCATGAGTTACTCATCTTTAGTGTTTGGTTACTGTATGTTCGGACAAGATGAGGCTGGGGCAGGCTCCTCCCACTACCAGTGACCCATGCATGCCTTGGCTACAACAAAGGCCTTTTAAGAACCTCAGTCTCCAAGTCCAGTGGGAGTCTTTGTCCTGCATCCCTCAGCCTGGAGGTTTTGTTTTTCAAAAAGCAAAGCGCAGTGAAGCAGACAAATCAAATGGTTTGCAAAGGGAATCTTAGGAGCCAGAGCCATAGAAAACTTCCTATCGGAATAGGACATTTCCAGCAGAGCTCTGAATTTAGAAATTCCCAGGGCTGGCTGGAAACTTCAAGGATAGCCACAGTGGTCCCTAATCCTCTTCATAAACCCTGGGTTGGGTGCACACCCAAAGGGGAAGAGTAGGTTGTGTGTGGAACCATCTGGCCACTGTTCTTTGCCCTAGGCCACCTTATGAAGGCTAACAGCCCTCCTTTTCATTCTAGATTACTGCTTGTTTGACACACATGTGACTACAATTAAGTGTTAACGCACATCTGTGGAAGTTTTGGTAGCTCACTTCTGATAGGTAAGTAAGCTTGGCCAGAGAATTCTTGGGGGAAAAAAGTCACTTGTGTATAGTTCTTGCTCTGTGACCCACTGAAAGCTCTGCTCTTAAGGGCAGGGAAGCATGGTCCAGTCCTGCTATCCCTAAAAAAGACCCACACAAGCTCAATCCTTGAGCTGTGCTTACTCAATACTATAGTGATCAGTAAGCTGAACATATTTGCTTCACTTAGAGCTTTAAAAATGATCTTGAAGAATGCTTTGTTGACCTTAATACTTCAAGAAAGGGGAGGGGGGTGAGATGGAGTATTTACTTCTAAGAAATGTAGAATATTTCAGTTTTGATTATTCTATTACAATCACTTACCACTATAAATCTCTTCATCTCCATCCGTTCAGAAAAAGAGCCAAAGGAGAGTTTCTTGGACAGAACTAAGGGATTTCCCCAGGTGAGCAGCTGATGGGGAAAGGCTTTCCCTGCCCTCTCAAAAGAGGAGCCATAGCAGCAGTTTCTGTCAGTGACAGGTGATACTGCTATGCTGGCTTTTAAAAAGGACAGAGAGCAGGGCTTTTGTTTAGAACTTTGATGGTTATTCTGTATATAGACTGTAAAATCCCTGCTATGAATTAGACCTAGTTTCTTAAATAAAAATTGCTACATAAAATTTTATTTTATATATATATATGTTATTTTTTTTTCTTTAAGTTAACAGTCTTTTATCTTAGATGGGTGGACCAAACCTAAGATAGAACCTTCCCCTTACTTCCCACCCAACTAGTACCAAAAATAACTTTCCTCTTCCACTAAGTCCTTTGGGAAGCAGGGAGGCTGGTGCAGCTGCTGTCAGGAACAAAGGCACACGCACAGCAGGGCTGGGGTAAGGAGCTGTCTGCGACAGGCTGCCACTGACCCACTGGAGTCACGGAACCCTGCCCCCACCCTAAGCAGGGAAGGTTCCCGATCACCCCCGAGTTCTCCCATCCCTTACAGTTTTATCTTTTAAAGGCACATCCAGAAATGGTGCAACTGGGGGCAGGGGTAAGCTGCACAGTTGCTATGCGGGAGTTAAGGGGCTGCAGGACTCCATGGCACAGAGGAACGAGGGTGTCCTTGCCTTCATCCGCATTAGGGGGCGTGGGAGGCAGTGGGCGGAGGGGCTCCTGGGATCCAGCCTGTTCCTGTGGAGGCCCAGGAGGGGCCAGCAACAGGAAAGACGAGGGTCAAGGTCATTAGTGCACGTGCTTAACAGGTCTTTGGTGCTTGTGTAGCAGCATCTCTCTTATGTACAAAGGCTTCTGAAGCCAGCAAAGCTGGGAAGGGTAAGTTCCTGCACACCGTCGCTGGCTGCTTCTCCCGGCGCTTACCATCTGCTGCATGGGGGTACAAAGCACAGTAGTAAGTCTGACTGCAGTGAAAACAGATTTTAGAAAGGATTTCCTGAAGACAGTTAAACCTTGGAAGGTTACCTCTCCTCCCCATTTCTATTGAGGAACATAAGAAATGCAGCTCATGAACCTGACCCAACCATTTGGCCTTTTGGTGTTCCTCATAGATGAGAAACTCCCAGGCTTTCTCGCCAGAAATGAGTTGAGTAAGAGAAGGGTCTCTAAAGGGCCCTAGCAAAACCCAGGGGCAGCAGTTCCAAGGGCCCAGAGAGCTACCCACCTCACAAGCCCCTGGGCTCCAGGACCAGCCAGTTCTCAGTGACAGTCTGCATGTCCTGGCCACTGAGAGGCTCCCGCAACCTCACCTTCACCTCCAGCTTCCCCCCAGTGGGCTTCCTTCCATCCAGGACCTGTGAGGACCATGGAGAGGGAGATGGTCACTGAGGAGACAAGGGCTGGGAGGAGGCTGGTCCCTATGTTCCAGGGAAAGAAGTGAGAGGGGCTAAGGTGTCCTGCGGTATTAACACCGGAGCTTCCATTTCATGACAACCCTGCCCTCCTGCTGTTTGGAGGTGGTAGCGGTGGTTTTAGGTAAATCTCATAAAAAAAGTAATATATAAATTTAGATAAGCATCAGTGCTCTCACTGAACTGAGGATGAGAAACCTAGAGCTCTGCTCACTCCATTTTTCTGTCAATCCCCATGGCAACGCCGGGAAGAAACACCAACCCCAAGGAGCAGCCTAGAAAGTACCGAGTCCAAACCCGCACTTTACAGATGGCTCAGAGAGAAGTGGGTGACTCTGTGGCCACCAGGACTAGCGCCCAGGCCGCGGGTTCCTTCCCATTCACCACCCTACTCCCTCTTCCGGGCAGGGGGGGGAAGCTGGAGTGCACAGCAGTGCAACAGGCCCAAGAAATCTGAGCCCCCTCGGTGGGGCCTTGAGACCAGGCCCCGTGTAAGAACTACGCTCCCAGACAGGCAGCGGGCTGGGGTCGGGGAAGTATGCTGTTTTGGGAAAAGCACCAGCCTACAAAGGTTTCAGTGAGGTCCTAGCTCTGCCAAGGACACACTGTACAAGCTTATGTTGACCCCCTCTTCCTCTCTGGCCTAAGTTTCCTCATTTGTCAGAAGCAAGCTCAGAGTCTGGGTAATCCTATGAGTTCACAGAAGCTTAGGGAGCTACCTGGGGACTGATTCTTAACTATGGACTAGCTGCATTCTGGTGGGTCCCGCCACAAGATTTCTGACCTTTCAAACGTCTTCATCTGTAAAATTAGGACACCACCTATCCTAAGCACACTTACAGACAACTTTAAATTAAGTAATGAGCACAAAAACCTACAGCAGGAACTGGTGATCACTGACCATTGGCTCCTCTCTTACCAAGTCCTCTGGCTTGCCCACCCCCTGGGCCCTACCTCCATGATCTCTCTGATCTCACACTCATTCTCCAGCCGCTCCAGTTTCAGCTGTGCTGTGCCGGCAAGCTTGTCACTTCTGAAGAAGGATCTGGGGAGCCAAGAGACAGCAGAGGACAGGACTGGGCAGGAAGGCAGACATGGCCCGGCTGAGCTCATGCAGGACAACAGAGCAGCAGCAGGGGCGGCAGGGACAGAAATGCTCTTCCTTCCTCCCAGCCCACCTTGGCAGTGTGACTGAGAGGAGGCTCACCCTTTGTGGAAGATTTCAAACTTGATTCCTTTGCTTTGGATCACCCTCCTGAAGCCCCGGTGGTTTCGGTTGATGTTTAGTTTGAATAGTTGATCAAATTCTGCAAGAGGGAAGGCAGAGAGGGACTTGGCTCCCAGGGATTTCCTGAGGAAGTGGAAACGGAGGCCCAGGGCTGGCTTCCCTCAATCTCTCTGCCTGCAGTTCAGGGTGACTGCCACGCAAGGGTGGCAGAGCATCTAGGTCCTGGCCTTGGAAGCAGTTTTTCTATTCTTGTTAGACACAGATTATAACAATGTGAGAAGGACTTGGTATTGGGAGCAAGAATTCCTGGGTTCAGTCCATTTGTGCCACCTTGCTATGAGGCCCTAGGCAAGTCCCTTTACCTCTCTGAGCCTGTTTCCCCAGCTATGTAAGAGTAGTGTTAATAGTACCTTTATCTCCCAAGATGAGCGGACCAAGCAAGATAACAGATCTGAGAGCACTCTGGAACCACCAGTGCTACCCACGGAGTGAGAGGGAGGACAAAGGGATGCTTTGTGGCCCTCACCTGGAGAGTTTGTGTTCTTCACCACAGCTGTTTTGCCTTTTTGAGCCTGGTCCTAAAGCAGAAGAGAGAGAAGCCAGGACAGCTTGTAAAAACAGGCATGCGGGGCCAGGAACCTACAGCCAGGCCTCCCAGGGATGGGGAGAAACTGAGCACAGGGTCCTGGAATGGAGGGTGGGCTTCAGAGGATCCTACCCTCTACCTGAACCTCACCGAGTTAGGGTAGTGAAACTCAAAACGTACAAAAGCATCCAAGTCATCAGGGGTCACCCCTGTGAGGGAGAAAAGGGAGTCAGGAGCCAGAGCAGCCAGGAGCCCAGGCTTGGGGTGCAGTGTCAGGGCAAGAGCCTCCTTGGGTAGGGGTGGCTCTAGGGTTACCTGGCGGGGCTGGGAGGTTCATTCCCCGGACAATGATCAGATGCATTTCCGTGCTACTGAGTTCTGAGAAGATTCTATAGCCAAGAAGAAAGGAGAAAGAGCTCAAAGGGAAGGGGAGCGGTGGAACAAGGTCCCTTCTCCCAGTGCCCACCGGCCTGGCTGAGTGGGCCCCGGGAGGAACAGCTTGTCCCGGCTAGAAGCAGCAGAACTGGTACACAGACCCTCGTCTCTGACTCCCAGTCCAGAGCTCTTTCCACAGCAACCAGACTGCTCGGAGCTCCTCCCTGGCAGGCACCATGGCCTACTTCTCACCAGCCCCAGTGCCCATGGCAGGGCCAAGCTTGGGAAGTCTCCATGAAGGAGAAGTCTCCAGCCTCAGCTCCCGCCCCTGCACAGAGCCACTGCCTCCCTCAGGCCTTGGCACCTCACAGTCTGGAACGTCTTCAACTCAAAGTGGTGGCTGGGAGGGTCAAGACCCTGGGCCTGGGCCAGCCGCAGTATCTCAAGCTGTTTCTTGCGATCCTGAGCAAGCTTCTCAAACCTGACAAGGAGGGGTACACACATCAGCATGACAGGGCTCGTTTTCTGCTCCCCACCCCACACAGCCCGCCCCAGCCCTTGCACTTACCGGGTAGTCTCAGCCACACTGCCCAGGTGCATGAACTGCTTGGAGAAGAGCAGGCACTTCTGAAAATAGGGGCCCAGAATGACTCCAGAGCCCAGAGCAGAACCTGCCCAGGTTGGCATTCAAGGCCTCACTTCTTAAAGCTCCAGCCTTTCTCTGTAGCCTCACCTCTCTCCTCCCCCACCACATACAAGGGCACTTTCCCAGGTCCCACCACACTTTCCTGCCTAGGCTTTTGCTATTTCCTCTCCTGAAGGCAGCCACTCCCCCAAATTCACTCAGCAAACCCCTATCCTTCCTTTAAACCCTAATTCAAACATCGCCTCAGAAGGCACACTTTCCAGAAAGACAGGCAGCAGTTCAGATAGATACAAATACACATATACATCCGTCTCCTGTCCCATCTACAAAGTCCTTTCCCCGCTACTCTGTTGTTTGAACTTCGTAACCACCCTGAAAGAAGGGTATTACCTCCTTCATAGTTGAGAAAAACATGGTTCAGAGAGGGGAAGTACCTTGCGCCAAATCACACAGCCAGTTAGTGGAAGAGCTGACGCCTGAGCTCCAGATCTTTCTCCACAGGGAGGCTGGGGGCACTGAAAGCGGGGGGAAGAGGCATGGGGCCTACTCACCTCTTGTTGCTCCAGAAGCATTTTTTGTAGCCGGGCATACACCTCCTCAGCCTTTTGGGAGAGTCGCAGGTCCTCATGGTGGATGAGGATGAAGTCGCCCTCCTCATCCGTCAAGGGTGAAGGCATCTACCCAGGTCACAAGGCCCCTCGGGCCCCAAGAGTCAGATTACTCCTCTAGTGAGCCCAACAAAGGCAGGAATCCAAGCTAAATGTTTCTTCAGCTTCTACTAAACTCCCAACGACGGGAATTCATTGCCTCCCATTCTGCCCCAAGCTGCTGAAACCTGCCCTCCCCCGGTTTCTGTGGGGCCATGCGGTAGAGAGGCATACGCAAAGGGCTCCTTCCCAGCTCTCATCACACCCTGTCCAAATCCCATCTCCTCCCCAAAGCGGACCTAGTTCGTAGCCTGCCTGTCAAGCCTGCACCCACCTCCTCTGCCTGAGAAGTCCTGGTGCTTAACCAGGTGGGACTCACCTTGGAGAGATCAACAGGTTGGCCGGCTCGAGCCTGGATGATCTGAGCCTCAAGACATTTGGCCACCCGCAGGTGGGCTTTGGCCTGCTCCAGGTCCTGGCTGCGCTTGGCCTGCAGGGCTGCCCGCTGGTACTGCAGTTTCCGTGCTTCTAGCAGTGCCAGCTGTTCCCGCACTGACGGGAGGGCCGCTAGTTAGGGCCATGCCTGCCCCTCACTAGACCTTCCACTCTACCCTCCTTGTCCCCAACTCACCAGATGGACTCAGGGACTCCTTAGAACTTGAGGCCTTGGGCTCAGGCAGGGGCTGGCACGAAGGGACCAGAGGCCGTGCTGGCTTCTTGGCGGCTGGGGCCTGCACTGGGGGCTCACCCTGCAGGTGCCCCAGAGGCTGTCATGAGGGAATTTTTTCCCCACCATGGCCACGGCAGCTCCCAGACTCGAGCCATCTTCCTAACACCGCACTAACTCACTGTGTGACCGGAGATGGGTGGCTTCCCTGCCTGAGCCCTAAAAGACCTCACAGCTGGAAGCCTCAAAAGCTCTCTGTCCTAACTTCCCCAACAGGAAGGAGACATCAGGGCAATGGGGGCAGAAAGACCTTGGTTTGAATGCTAGCTCTACCACCTCCTCGCCGGGTACCCTGGGCAAAGCTTTTTCTCCAGAAAACGGAGGAAAGAATGCCTACCTCACTGGGCTCATCAGTATGGCCAATAACAAGGTCTGGGTTTACCGCTCCTCTGCTGTTTCTCCCCACCAACCCCTGCAGTCTTGCACCCTCAGCCAAACCTTGTCCTCGTCTTCATCTTCCGGGGCTGTATCCTCTGAGGCCAGTTTCCGGGCAGCTGCCAAAGTCGCTGCCACTGCATCCTCCTCAGTGCCCATGGCGGGCTCCAGGCCAGGGATGGGGGGGAATCCTGCGGCGAGAAAGACGGAGCTGGGAGGGGCGGAGTAGCTTGAGGGAAGCACAGGGCTGCGGGGGCCTTGTCTGGCTCTGCCTGGGCTGGGTGGCTCCACAGGGTAGAGGCAGATGCGTGAGAAGTCACCTACCTGTCTCTCCCTTCTTGCCCAGGGACCTCCTCATCCAGCCCCCAGGCCGAGCCCCACTCACCTGGAGGAACAGGCAATTCAGCAAAGTCAACTTTCCGTCCCGCCCGGTGTGCTCGAATGGCATCTTGATATTGCTGCACGGGAAGGAGCGGAGGGGCCCATGGTGGGCAGCAGCCCACGTGCCCCCGCCCACCCTCACACAGAGGGAGGCAAGGAGAGGAAGACTGATGGAAAGACAGCAGCCCGGGGAGGAACAAAAGAGCCCTGAGGCAGCACGAGCTCCAAAGAGAGAGACGGACAAGATGAAGACACTCAGAAAGGAGCCAGCCAGGGAAGGGCCAACACGGGGCAGGGGCCGCGCAGCCGCAGGCCCACCTTGGCAATGCGCTCGTGCATCCGAGCCTTGCGCTCATCCCCGCTGCCCCGGGCCTGGATGCCTGCCTCCCGGTACTTGCTCAGCCTCTGCTGCAGGGCGTCCAGCACCGTCTGTGGCTCTGTAGGGGCCACTTGAAGGGGGGAAGGAGAGGACATCAGCTCTGCTTGCTGCCAGGCCCCCACTCCAGTCTCCATCGTCCTGTCCTACCTGGCGTTGCTGGGATGTCAGAGGCCATCACTGGCTGCACTTGCTCCACTGCTGGGGGAACGACTGCGGGTGCTGTGGGGGCCTCATAGGCCTGTCGGAGGGGCTTCAGATCTGGGGACCCAGAGTAGAGGTGTAGGTGGGGGTGCCTTGCCAGCCCAGTACTCCTCCCCAACCCCAACCCAGCCTGAGCAGATGCCCCCACAATTCCCACACTGACCCCCAGGCGCTGGGGGCATGGCACTGAGGTCCACGGGCTGCCCCTTCTCCAGGGCCTCCAGGACAGCACCAAATCTCTGCAGAAGCAAGAAAAGCAGGTGTGGACATAAGCCAGGGAACCCTAAGAGCCTGCAATGAAACAACTCCCCCTCAGGCCAGTCTCACTCAAGACCCCGGATCTAGCTCCCTTTCGCAGCCTCAGTTTCCTCCACCTGTATAACAAGGGGTGGGACACAGGGCCTCTAAGCCAGATGTCATACCTTCCCGATCCTCATGAGTTCCCGAGCGTGGTCTAGATCTCCAGCCTGCTTGGCCCTGAGGGCAGCCACTTTGTACTCTCTCTGCCGGGATGCCAGCAAGGGCCGTGGGTCTGGGTCTGGGTCTGAATCAGGCAGGGCAGAAACGCCAGGGCTGCCTGGGAGGCTTGTCTCAGGTTGGGAGGGGTTGTCTGTAGGGAAACAGAAAGCCCCCAGAGAGGACATGAGGGTCAAAGAAGGAGGTGCCTGGTCTCGGTTCCCAGCACACTACAGGTCTCAACAGCCTGAGGACCTCTTGGGAAAGGTATGACCGATGGCAATGGACAGTGGCAGGTCAGGGAGGCAGGCTGTGGGCTAGGACCCTGGGGACTAGCCCAGGATTTAGCTGAATTCAGATACCTGGCTCCGCGGCAGGGGGCGCTGGGGGGTCTGCCTCAGGGCTCCTGTTGGCTGTTTCCTGAGGGGCCGGGGGCCTCTTGCCTAAGGCCACTGGAGGTGGGATCTCGTCCTCATTGATCTTCCTGCCTTTCCTCACAGCCACTAGCTGGGACTGCAGAGTCTGAGGAAGAGAACTAGTTCAGAAAGCCAGCCAGCCATCTCGGCCTGGACCCTACTCAGACAGGCCAGGCTTCGCCTCCACAGGGCTGGTGGGAGGCCTCCCATCCACTGGGGCAATCCCGCCGTCACCTCCCCCGTCACCTCCCCCCTCCAGCCCTGCTCTGCAGCCTCACCCAGCTCACCTTCAGGCCGCGCTCACAGCGCCGGGCTTTGGCTGCTTCCCCTGCCTCCTTGGCACTGGCCACAGCCTCCTGGTAGTTGTGAATCCGCTCCTCCAGCAAGACCTGCAGCCGAGGCCCTCCAGCCTGTAAATAGAATAATTCAGCTCAGGGCCTGGCCACTCCAGGGCCAGCTAGGCCCTTCCATTCTCTCCTCGAGAGGAAGCTGGCCCAGAAGATGGGGCTCTGGGACTCCAGGAGAAAGAAGAGCCTAAAAGCCGCAAGGTAGGAAGCAAAGACTCACTGGAGAGGCCAGAGGCCATGTCAGAGGCAAATACAGAGGTCCAAACAATCAGTGGAGGCCAGGAAATGGCTTCTGGGGGTGGTCTGGGAGAACAGAGAGGCCTTTGAGGCTAGCCAGCCATGGAGGAGTGTCTTGGGCTTGGTTTCTGCTTAGGGCAACTGCTGGAGGAGGGTCCTGGAAAGGTCCCTGCAGCTGTGCAGCATGAGCCACAGCACGTGCACGTTACACAGGGACATGGGGGCCCCTCCAGAACCCACCTGAGCCGCTGAGACCGACGCCGTCAGGAGGGCTGTCTGCACTGGAGGTTCAACGGTTTCCTGTCCCTTCTCCTCAGAGATGCCTGGGCCAGGTGCCTCATCACCATCCAGGGGCCCAGCCCCCTCCTCCACACCCAGGACCTCCTGCAGTTCAGTCTGGGGAAATAAACAAGTCCTAGGAGCATGGGGGCCTCACGACTGCAGTCACGATAGGGCACCCCCCCATGTACCTGGAAGTCCCCTTTACCAAAACATTTCTTTAAATCTGACTGAGGATACCCTTGAAATCAGTAGACTCCAAATCTGAGAATCTCCAACTGCAGAGCTCAGACCAGGGGTCAAAGGAGACAAGTCTCACACTCACAGCCAGGAAGACAGCGCAGGGCAGGGCAAGGCACGCGCTCAGTCAGAGAACACGCGCCCCTCCACAGCCCTCCCCTCTGCCAGGCCTGAGTTTGACTGCAGAGCCCTTGGACACCAGCCTGGCAGACGCACCAGCAGGTCTGCATCTTCCTCCAGCCCTTCCTCCTCCTCCTCCTCCTCCTCCACATCCCGCATGCAGTCCGCCGCCAGCTTCTCAATGTGGGCCATGGGCAGGGGGGCTGGAGGAAGAGGGTCACAGCAGGTCAGGGCAACTCAGATAACGTCAGGATGGGCAAAGGAGGGTCTTCAATCTGTTGTATTGGCAAATACGCTCTGGCAGAAATCCTCCTTCCCTCCCACAGCCAAGTCCAACTTGGAAAACTGCTCTTCCTTTGTGACCAGCCCAAAAGCCCCCCAGCGGGGAAACCTCCCTAGGCCCTCCAGCAGGCAGCAGGCTGCCCCTTCTCTGCACTAATGCCTATAGTAGTTATTCACAGACGTATCCATCCATTCCCTCCAACTATACCTCTCACATCTTTAAAGACTTCTAAAGTCCAATCGAGCTTCACGACAATTCTGCAAGATGGGTAATATTATCCCCTTTTCATATATTTAGTCAACTGAGGCACTTCAACATTAATTTTCCTAACACTGAAATCCAACAAGTGGCAGAGCTAGGATTCAAACTCAGGCATGTCTAACACCAAAGCAGCGCCGGACCAGTGAGCCCCTTCCCAGGTCCTCCCATTGTCCTTAGCTCAGGGACACAAGGGATGGGAGCTGGTTCTCTCTGAGGGTTCCCGGTGAGAAATGAGTAAATATTTAGACCCCCCTCATCCTCCCAGGCCTAAGGTCTCTGTCCTCGTCCAGGCTGTAGAGGGGTATTCCACTTAATCACCGAATACAATTTCTGTGCACTTACCATGTACCCAACTTAGTCCGTGCACCATGCCAGTACCCTGGCTAGAGCTAAGGATAGGGACCTCAGTCAGCCTGAGAATCAGATCTGTCCACAATGGGGAAGGAGGCGGTACCCATCACACAGGGTGTGAGCAGGGTGGGAGTCTTTCGGTGGGAGTGCTGCACAAGGCACAAGGACACCAGAACGACAGAGGGTCTGGCTGGCTCCTCCCAGCTGCAAGTTGAGGACACCCCTACTACCAACCTGCACCCAAGTGGTCCCATCACTGCGCCCAGACCGGTGTCACAAACTCACCCTGCCCCTTGGGTGCTGGTTTCCTGCCTGTGGTTCCTGCTTCCCCGGTGAGGGCCAGCAGCTCAGCCTCCAGATCCTCATCATCCTCCGTCTCATCCGCCCCTAGCAGCATGTCTTCAGGGCTGAACTCCACAAACAGCCCCAGCTGAGAGCAGAACAGGGTTCTCAGGAACCGCACAATGAGGCAGCATGGAGCCCAGCCCCAGAGCCAGACGTGGGGTTCCCAATGTACCAGTCAGTGGCCCCTTCAGTCTGTGAAGCCCGATGTGCAGAAAGGGAAACTGAGGCCTGTAACATTACAGGACATTTATCGCCCTAGAGACTCTACGAAGAACCCAGTAAGATTATACTGCCATTATTATTATACTAACAATAACAGTAATAACTGCTAGGCACTGTATTTAGCATTCTATGATTTTTATCTTAGTTAATTCTCACAATCCTGAGGAGTAGGTCCTATTTATTTTTTTTCATTATTATTATTTTTGAGACGGGGTCTCGTTCTGTCACCCAGGCTATAGTGCCGTGGTGTCATCATAGCTCACTATGACCTCAAACTCCTGGGCTCAAGCGATCCTCCCGCTTCAGCCTCCCAAGTAGCTGGGACTACAGGCGTGTGCCACCACACCCGGCTGGATCCTGTTTTTTTTTTTAATTGTGGAAAAACACATATAACATGAAATTTACCATCGTAACCATTTCTGAGTATAGAGTTCAATGGTATTAAGTACATTCACACTGTCGTGCTACCATCGCCATTATCCATCCACAGAACTCTTTTCATGTTGCAAAACTGACACTCTCTACTCATGAAACTCCCCATTCTTCCTCCCCTCCAGCCTCTGGTATCATTCTACTTTCTGTTTCCATGAATTTGACTACGTGAAGACAAGTCTTGTTTTTACCCCAATGTTCAGATGAAACTGAGTCTTGTGACAAAGCCATAATTTAAAATGAGGTCTCACTCTTCCCTACCACCTTCCTTACCTGCCTCTTTTAAGACAATAAAAACGGACTAAGAAGGCTCAAGACTTGGGCTCAGAAGAAACGAAGGGAGAAAATTGGAGGACAGACCCCAACTCCCACTTGGGCTACAGCCCTCTGTCCTAAGCAGCAAAGTCCTCTCACTGACTGCAGCCCTCAAGTCCTGGCTTCCTTGGCTGGCAAGCAAAGTTGTGACCCTATATGAGGAATCCGTGAGAGCAGAGGTCCCATCAGAACACCCTAAACTTTGGTGGTTCCTGAACCTTCTCCCCACCTGTGAGTAGCAGGGACTGGTCACAGGGCCTCCAAGGGATCTGCCACCTCCAGGAGGCACTCCTCAAAGTCCGTGAACTAACGGGGAAACCACACAGGTGACCCAGTTTACCCAAGCTATCTAGAGACAGACCCACCAACCCCCAATTGGTCCAGGGGCATAGGAGGCTATGTTCATACCTGCTTGGCAGCTGCCACACCCTGGCCACTGGTCTGAGGGCCCTTCCGAGGTCTTGGCCCTGGCATCTTCGCAGCCTAGACACCTATCTGGTGGGGAGTTGAAAAGACTCAGACTGGAGTACCTATAAGCCCTGCCACCAACAGTGCTCCCTCTGGTAAGGTGTGGTTAGTAAACTTCCAAAGGCGGCAATGCTTAACACCAAGGGATGAATTACTAATGTTGGAATTATAACACTAAAGCAAGCAACATGGGGAAGGAATGGGAACAGCCTGTTAATGGTTTTAATGCGGAGTGTAAGGGCCAGGCTCAGTGGCTCACGCCTGTGATCCTAGCACTCTGGGAGAACCAGGCAGGAGGATGGCTTGAGGCCAGGAGTTCGAGACCAACCTGAGCAAGATCGAAACCCTGTTTTTTTCTTCAAAAAAAAAGAAAAAACAAAAATTAGCCAAGCATGCTGGTGCACGCCTATAGTGCCAGCTACTCAGGAGGCTGAGGAAGATCGCTTGAGCCCCAAAGCTTGAGGTTGCAGTGAGCTATGACAACACCACTGTACTCTAGCCTCAGGCAACAGAGCAAGACCCTGTCTTAAAAAAAAGGGGAGTGTGGACACACAACAGTTACTGAACTGACTGAAATTTGGAAAGCGGGTTCAACAAAGTAACTGTAGGTTCACAGTGTATACAAGGCTCGGCAGAATTCAGAAAGACTCTAAAGCAGCACTGTCCATTGTGGAAACCACGTGGCTACTTAAGTTTAAATTTAAATGAATTAAAATTAAATAAAATTTAAAATCCAGTTCCTCAGCCACACTAGACACATTCCAAGTGCTCAACAGCCATTTGTGGCTAGTGGCTACCACTGGACAACACAGATTCAGAACATTTTCATAATTACAAAAAATTCATTGGACACTTCTGCTCTAGGGAAACCTGACTCAGCATTCTGATTCCCTCAAAAATCTCATAACCACCCATAGGACCTACTATGTGTCAGACCCTGTACTGGGCAATGGGAGTGCAGAAATGAATCTACCATGGTCTCAGCCTTCAAGGACCATTTACATGGTGCAGACAGACTCACTACACAGGGTTGCTCCAAGGGCTGTGTGTGCCCATAGGTGAACCTTTTTCCAGCACAGACATTAAAGGCTCCTTAGAGCAGGTGATGTGTGGGCTGAATTATGAAGAAGTTGGGGGAAGTATGGGGAACAGGATTCCCAGCAGAGGGAACAACCTGATAATTGAACGGAAACAGCTTGGCCTGCACAGGGAAACTAAAGTCCTGGTATTACTGGGGCATACACTGTGAGACCAGAAATGGTACAAACGAAGATGGAAATTTGAACCAGCAGCAAAACAGAGAAACCTTTAAGCCTAAGGAGTTTGGGCATTATGCTGAGGGGAATGGGGAAAGAATGGATGGGATCAGGTCGGCGCTTCAGAAACATCGCTCCAGCTGCATAAGGGAAGGTGCACAGGAAGCAGGAGGGAGAAGGTAGGAAGCCGTCTCGGCCTGGAGCATCTTGCAACAGTCCAGGCAAGTTGAGGGAACGTGGGGGTGGCGGTGGGGATGGAGAGGAGTGGACGGATTCCAGACGTAGGAAGTAAAATCAACAGGGCTCCGAGGTTAACTGGATGTGAGCACACGGGTGTCAGATTTCGGTGACTCGGGTGAACTGCAAGGCCACGAAGTGAGCCGGGGCCACTGGAGTAACTGGACTCAGGGAAAAGACGAGGTCGGTCAGACACTCCAAGCCGCTCAGATGTCGGAGCGGCTCAGATGTCGGAGCCAGGCCTGGCTCAGGATAGAGGTGGGGCGGCAGAGTCCGCAGCGGGAGGCGACGCCGGAGCCCCTACTCCCGCGGCCGGGCGCGCCGCCCTGCCCTGCCCGGCCCAGCCGCCTCCATCTTCCCCGCCGTACCCAGTTCTCCCCATGCCAGGTGCGGGTACGCGGCATACCTCGCGGCGGATCCGAACCAAATCCCGGTTTTCTCCGGCCCGGCACCGCCCTGGGGCTCCCGCAGCCCCCAGGCGGCAGCGGCAGGGGCAGCGGCAGCTACAGCGACAGGAAGCGCCCGCGCGGGAGGCGGCTCGCCCCCAACACGTGACTCCAATGCCCGGGCGGCTCGCAGTGCGCATGTGCGGAGCGAAGCTGGTGGGGCGCTCCGACAGGTGACTCCAAGGGTGGGGTTTGCAGCGCGCAGGCGCCTTCGGGCAGGTAGAGCGCAGCAACAGCGTTGGGCGGTTCCGCCGGGGCGCCCAGCTGCTTGCGCAAACGCAGTAGGTGCGCCGCGGCCCCTGCCCATTTACAGCTTCTCCGCCAAGCCTCCTGCCTCATTCAGCCCGCGCCCCTGAGCTCCGGCTCGCAGGTCGTATCCCGCCTCAGGTCCTCGCTCCGCCCCTCTGGGGGCTTGCCCGCCTGCACCTTCTTAGTCGGTGTCCTTGTAAGTCTCCAGGAGATGGCAGTGGGGCTCACCCTATTTTTCTTAGTAATTCACCTGAAGGTCACCCTTTCTAGTCAGCTGAAAACTTCAGATAAGACAAGCAGAGATCACATCTTGAACACTTAAGATAATCTAATTGTAAGTTCTTACTCCTTTAGCCCGCAGTGCAATCAAATTGGGGGTGGGGGTGGGGTTAGGGGTTTAAAGAAAAATGGCGTGTGCCTGTCTTCTGCCAAGCTTGTAAGTCTCTTTTCTTAGTGGATCTTACTCAAATCTGTCTTACAAGATGGCCATGATCCCCGGACGAAACAAACGCAGGCTCAGAGAAAAGTACTTGCCCAGGGAAATACAAAAGCAACCTCTAAACATCCTCTAGTCTCTTCGATCTAAAACATTGCCTCCTCACATACTTCTGCCTACCTCCTAAACCAGCGGTCCCCAAACTTTTTGGCACCAGGGACCGGTTTCATGGAAGACAGTTTTTCCGCAGATGGGAGTCGCCTAGCTAAGGCGGTGATGCGAGTGATGGGGAGCGGCTGTAAATATAGATGAAGCTTTGCTGGTGCCTACATTGTTCATTTCCTGCTGTACAGCCTGGTTACCGGTTCCTATATTTCATGGAAGACAATTTTTTTGTCGGGGGAAGAGCTCAGGCGGTGATGCGCAGTCCAGTTCCTAAGAGGCCACTGACTGGTACTGGGCCAAAGCGCGGGGATTGGGGGCTGTAGTCCTAAACTGTTTTATTATGGTTTTGTAGTTTCCTTGGACAAACAGCTTTTCCATCTGCTTGTTACTTTTGGGGTGATTTCCCAGAGAAGAGACAGACTTTACCATTTTTAAATTGATGTTTTACTTCCATATTTCTCATTTCTTTAAAAATTTTTATAGGAAATATTTAAGATATATACAAAGACATACAATATTTCACATTTACAAAGGCGGAAATTTGTTTCTTCTCCAAGGTATCTCCAGTGTCTGGAGCAGTACATGGTACATAGTAGGCACTCAGCAGTTCCTTGTGTGTGAATTAACATAACTACATGGGCACCTATTACAAGTTTAAGAAAAAACGCTATATTTGAAACCAGCTGTACACCTCCCATATTGCAACTTCTCTTTCCCAAAGAGGGAACCACTATCTTGAATTTGATGTTTGTTATTCTCGAGCATTTCTGTTTCTACCATATATGTACGTATCCTTAAGAAACACATAGTAGTTTTTTGCAAGCTTTGAAATGTTTATCATTGGTATTAATATCACGCTGAGTAATTCAACTTTTTTCTGCTCAACACTGTTAGTAAGCTTCATCCACATTGGTATGTATACGTCATCTAGTTAGTTGATTTTCATTTTTGTATGGGAATCCATAGTATGAAAATAAGTCACTTGTCCAATGGCTTGCCATTACAAAAAATGCTTAAATATTCTTGTACATGACTCCTGGTGTACATATGTGAACTTCTTTAGGTATATACCTAGGAATGGAATGGCTGGCCTATAGGATTTCTTGCATTTTCCAGACCAATTATCACCAAATTATCTGCAAAAATAGTTATTCCACTCCCATCAGTGGGGCACTTGGGTACCAGTTCCATGTCATCACAGAAAGGTTTTCTAATAGATGTGAAATGGTTTTGGTTTGCATGCCTCTTTTGCTGTTTCCATTTTGTTGGACATTCGTGTTTCTCCTTTTGTGGATGACTTATCCATTTTTCCTTTTTCTTATTAATTGTGGAAGTCTTTAAAATATTCTGATACTGGTTCTCAGTCTATTATATGTGGTTATAAACATATATACATTTTTGCTGAACTATTTGAGAATTAGTTGCAGACACTGATACCTCACTCATAAATATTTCATCATGAACCTAAGAACTGCATTTTCCCACATAATCACAAATTTATCTCTCCCAAAATTTAACACATAATAAAATCTATTATCTAATATGAATATAGTTTATAATAATTGTTCATATTTCCTAAATCCAGGACCCAATCAAGGTTCACATGGTGCATTTAGCTCTCATGTCTGAATTCTCCTTTGGTCTAGAATGGTTCCTCCATTTTTTGTTGAGTTTTTGTCTTCTGTGATATTAATATTTTCAGTGAAGGGAGCAGTTGCTTTGCAGAATATTTCTCCTTCAATTTGGATTTTTCTGATAATTTAGGCCAAACACTGACAGGACTATTACATGAGGCTGTTTTTTTCTCAGTACCTCATGTGAGGCCTTAGATGTCAGTTTGTTCTATTGTTGGTTTCCATATAATTATTAGAACTTGCAAAGTCAAACCAAAAACCCTGCTAGGATTCTGATTGAATTTATTTGTATCTAGAGATTAATTGCATCTCTTTATTAGATTTATTCCCAGGTACCTTATATTTTCTGTGCCATATAAATCCATTATATTTAAAGATTAGTTTTTATGATAAATGGTACCTTTTTAAAAATTACATTTTCTAACTCTTTGTTGCTAGAGATTATTTATCACTGATACTATTTCCAGCAGTTTTTTTACAAGCTAAATTTTGTTTCAGTTGTTCAAAACTTAAAAGATACATAATATTTATACAGTGAAAAGTCCTACTCTAAACTCTGACCCTAGCCATTCAGTTCTTTCCCAGAGGCAACCACTGTAACCAATTTCTTATATTTTCTCCCAGAACTATTTTATATACATACAGGTATAATATGTACTTATATATATGGTATATTATCATTAAATAAATGGCAGGGCTAGTAACAGAAATAAAAGTCTGAGGGAGGGCCTATTATAGGAAGGGCAGCTTGGTTTTGGTTTTATAATGATTGAATCATTACAACTGATGTTTGTGATGACTTCTAAAATGCTTTGGAAAAAGCAAATTATTTAATGGAAAATTCCAAAATATATGACAGCCATTTCTGTTCAGTATACTTTGCTACAATAATTCCATGTGCTTAGAAAAAGAAAATCAAGCTCTTTCAAAAACAGCAGATCACAGTCCTTCCTCGTGAAGCCTCTTCACTCTTCTTTCAGCGCGTATAGCACATCATCCTGGCTGACGTTGAGCCGCACACGAAGGAGCAGGTCATTCCTGCTGGGCTCCACGAGCAGGAGGCGGCAGGAGCCCAGATGAGAACACACAGCCATGCTCTCCGACATGGTGGGGTATGGCAGCCCCTCCATTCTGCATAGTGCCACATGCTGAATATATATCTAGACACGAAAAGCAAAGGAAAGGTTAAGAAGAAAGGCAGTCCTGGGGCTGTATCTGATCATTTATTTCTTCTTTTAAGAAAATTAGACACATGGTATCCAGGATACCAAATACTCCAGAAGGCATCAATGGGTGCCCCAGTGATGTCACTGTTATACAAATGGTCCTGGTCTCCAGGGGCTGAGAGTTCCACAGTTGAGAATGTCAAAATTCAAGTCAAATTTTGCTAGACATTTTCCTTATCGGATAGTGTGAACAGATGCCAAGGCGTGACCCTTGGAAAAGGATAAAAGCCCTTTGTAAAGAAATATAGGGAGGCAGGAGGATAGCTGGAAACACAGATTCCTACCCTAAAGCTGGATCAGACAAGTCTGTAGCAGTTCTGGTCACTCTCCATTCTAAATATTTACAAGTCTATGCCCCCTCCGCACCCCCAGCAAGACTTGGAGCTTGTCAGGAGCAAGGATATTAACCAATTCAGCTCAGGGTTCATGGCACCCGTCAGTGAATGGCACACTGTAGATGTTCAGGAAATTTTTACAAACTACGATGAAAGTTATTCTCTGCAGAAGAGCTGTCTCGGACTGTAGGAGGACAATAATGGGCAAAACATGGACGGCAACTAAATATTTATAAAAGAATTTATAACCAGTCCATTAAAGAAGTAGCTGAAAGGAAAATGTTTCCCTGACCTAGTTTAGGTAAATAAAGATGTCTAAAACATACAGAAACACAGACATACACACTCAGGCATACACTCAAACAGCTTTAATAATTCTTCTTCTAAGGCAGCCAAGTCTGCCTAGGGATACCAGTCTTCAGTAAACTAAGGCACGAGCCCTACTGATTCCCCGTATTTGATCTACTTGAAACTATGTTCAAACAGTGTTCAAACTGACCTGTTCTGTCTTCAAACATGGCCTTGCCCCTACTACAACATAAGCTGGATTAGGGCAGTAACTTTGTCTTGTTCATCTTACTCCTTGAACAGTGTCTGGGACATAGTAGGCCCTCAAACTAACATGCAGAAACCAGTTGGCAAAGTTCTCTTCTTATACAACTCGATAAAATATCACATAAAAATAGGTGCTGGTCTGATGTTCTTTCACATAGTCAGGGTGGCACAAGATAGAGACAAACCGATATACATTGATTGAAATTTCCACATATTTTAAAAGCCCCAGACCAAAACCAAGGATTCGAAAAAAGGGGATCACCTGTTGAAATGTTGCTTCCTCCAGTCCTGATCGACGGAACTCTGCAAGGATGGCTCTCAGGAAGCCCTGTTCCAGAACGGAGGAGTTTCTTAAAGGAAATGAGGAAATGTGAGTTCTTGTAAGTGGATGTACCACCAGCCCAGAGGAAAGCCAAACAAAGCTTTTCTGTGTCTTCAGAGAAGAAAAAGCTGGGGAATACTTTCTCCTGTGTTATATGGCAAGGTTCCCCTTCAGCCCCAATGTCTCAAACTAATACAGCAAATGCCACTTTGGAAGTGAAGGAACATGTGAACTACATCTGGAAATATACTGGTATCTCAAAAATACCCACACCCTCATTTCAAGAGCTGAGCACACCACTCAGTGTGAGAGGATTATCTGCTTCCTTCTTGTTCCCATAGCACATTTACTCTCCAAACACCTGCACCTATAGCATAGCTCAGTAAATGGCAAGTGTACTTCTATTATCCCAGGTTTGTTTCTGTCTCCTTGACTAGACTATGCCCCTTAGATAAAGAACTGAGTCATTAGTAAATGTAGATTGGAAGAGTAAATGCTTAGGAAGGGAAACATGTTTCCATGGCCTTCCTCAACTGTGGAGCAGCTTACTTGATAGCAGTGATGTATGATGATGAAAACATCTCATCCACAGCTTCCATTAAGTGGACTACAGTGACCAGGCCAGGGGAGTCAGGCTTCTGGGAGGAGAGCTCACAGATCTCTGTGGCACGCCTACAGATGTCCAGGCAGCGTCGTGCATCTCCAGAGAGGGCTGCTACCTACCAAGAGGGATTATTTTATTCCTGAGGCCATCTTAACCCAAAAGAATCAATAGATTCTGTGTTCGGCTGAAAAGGAAAGGTGGTGTTGGCAATGGACTGACTTAAGCCTAAAGTTAAGTACTTAACCCTGGCAAGGAGCCTTGAGGAAGCATGGGAATGATTATATCGTGCATGGGATTCTAATCCCTGAATCAAAACCACTGTCTTGTTAGATGAATCAGATCAACCCACAAGCCCATGGCTCTGCCAGTGCTCCTGGGCCCTTTAGGGAATCCTCTATTCTCCTCCAAGCCCCCTTATAACACCTCTTGCATTTTAAGCCTCACAAAGGGAATTCTTTGACTCACTGTAGCCGGCAAGGATCTCAGTTTCTGTATTTCCAGTACTTGCCAGCACTTGTCAGCATGTCTACCATCCACCTGACTACCATCATACTTTGCCTGGCAACATCCCCAAAATGATTATTTCCTTCCAAAATTCATGGTATAGGTACATATACACAACACACCAAGACACTAAAAGTAATCATCTTTGGGAAGTGGGATTACAGGTGACTTAAAATGTTTCGTGTATTATTTTCTGTTTCCTGAATTCAAATTTAAGACATTCACAACAAAAAATCACTTTTCAGATAACTCAAGACAGAAATATGCACATCAGCTTATATTTGTCCCTTGCTCTAATCTCTCACATTGAATTGGTAAGGATGCTGTGTACGTCCTGCCTCATCCCTTCTTTCCTCCTATCGCCACCTCCACAGCCTGGTGGAGCAGCGCCTCATCTATGAACCTTGGGGACCGTAAGCATCCTTTCTGACTGCTGCTAGGGCAAGGGAGATGAAAGAAAAATCCAGGGTCCATCCAACACGGAATCTAATAGGAGCCTTGGCATGAACTTGGAACTCAGCCTCCACTGCAGCCTCAGTATGAGGGTGAATGAAATCCATCCCACAGAAGGCATGGCATGAAAAATTGCCTGTTTTGATCCTGGTGCTAGGAGGGTAAGGGGCTTAGGTCAGTCTTAGGCTGAGGCTTAAGTCAGTCTTAAGTCATTTGATGAATCAAATAATTCTTAAAATAATGAGCACTTCTCATCTCTGATAATAATCAACTCAAACAAAAGACTGATACAGGACCTGAACTTTCCACCTCTCACAAAAATCAACTCTAACAAATGATTCTTAAAATAATGGTGAAAAGTGCTACCATTATTAAAATAATGGTGAAATGATGGTGAAATAATTCTTAAAATAATGGTTATTCTGAAGGCTCTAGTACCAACTTCTTGGAAATATCCTGTTAGCTGGGCCTCAACATAGATTTGTCTGCCAAAACGATTTTAGGCTCTGAGCTGATGAAACAAATCGTCTTAAATGAGGATCTCTCTCCTAGAAAGGACAGCTTGGAGACAGGCACCATACCTGGCTCACCTCTGACCCCAGCACCTAATATAGTACCCGGCTCCAAGCAGGAGGCACAGACATGTGCTGCTGCTGTAGCCATCCAGGGTTCAGATGGTTAAGAGCAAGAAGAAACTAGAATTAAGCTTATAATTTTTTTAAGTGCTAAAATATTTGTGGATGTGTGGTTCGTTCCTTCTTTCTTTCCTTCCCTCATTCCCCAGCCATTCTCCTCGTAACTGGAAGGTGTAGGTAGGCATCCAACACCTCAGACCTACCCTGCAGTGTGTGCCTTGCTAGGCATGTCACAGACACGATCACTGAATTCTCACAATGACCCTATGAGGTAATTATTATCACTCTCATTTTTCACAGAAAAAGTTTTGATGTAACTTTCCTATAATATGCTACATGCCTACTAAGTGTCAGAGCCAGAATTCAAACCAGGTTTGTCTACTTGACTATACTGCTCTTTCGTTACACAAAACTGCTTGCTCTCTGAATCAATTAATATTAGTTTGTATTAGAAGCTGACAATACTAATGGCCTTCTAATCAGTCATACAATAAAGTTAAGGAATTTTTCTGGATTTTTTCTTCCTTTCTTTTAAAATTTATTTTCATTTATTTATTTACTTATTTTTATTTATTCTTTTTTGGTATTTATTTTTACAGGACTTTCTAAATTTCTCTTCATCCCCAGAGCACCCAGCACAGGGCCTCATATCCAGTAGGTACTCAGCAAAGACTTGCTGACTGGTGTGTGGGTGCTGCTTAGAGTTCCCCAAAGGTGACCTACCTTCCTGGCTACCAACTGGATGGCATCATCCTCAAAGGCTTTTAAATGTTTGAGACGGGACACCAGGATCTGCTGCAGTTGATTGTGAGTATAGGGCTGGAAGGACATCCTGGTAAGACCCTGGGGAACCAAAATGACAGAGGAACAAGATCATTAATTGCCCATCGATTATCTAGGTGGAAAGCCACCTTTGAGTTCCCAAGCCTGATTCCCAAGTCCCATATAATAATGATTTACACATTTCATCTGAGGACTACCACTGTTTTCAGCTACCATCATTACTGACAATGGCCAGTGGTATCCTGGAGGGCAGTGATTCTCAAGTTATTTTTTTTGTTTCATTTAAGAAACTTTTATTCTAACAGAATCATTTAGAAATAGAAGCGGAGGTGCTCTGATTAAAGTGGGTGGGAGGATCTTCAGGTCTATGCTATGCACTACCACAACACTTGGCTTCACTCATCATGCTTTTCATGATGTGATGTGCTTCCTGCTGAACTTCAAGGCCAGTAAGGGCAGACACAGTCTGCCAGGTTCACTACTCTACTCTAAGCACCCAACACTGCCTAGCAGCTTGTAAGTGCTTAAAATTTATTCACTGATTCATTCATTTATTTAGAGACAGGGTCTCACTCTGTCACCCAGGCTGGAGTGCAGTGACGTGATCATAGCCCATTGTAATCTTGAACTCCCAGGCTCAAGCGATCCTCCTCCCTCAGCCTCCTGAGTACCTGGGACTATCTGTGTGTGCCACCACACCTGGCTAATTTTTTTTCTCTCTCTCTTCTTTTTAAGAAATAGGATCTGGCTATATTGCCCAGTCTGGTCTTGAACTCCTAGCCTCAAGTGATCCTCCCACCTTGGTCTCCCAAAGTGCTAGGATTACAGGCATGAGCAATAGCACCTACTAAACATTTTTTAAAATAATTAAACATGTACCAGGGCCTGGTACAGTTTAAAAGTACACAGGAAGCAGAACACCAAAAAGATAAAAAGTTTGCAGAAAATCATGCACATTTCATTCCAACATAGAAATTAAAAGCATTTCAGAAATAACATTTCTGAACTTCCCCATTTATTTTCTTTTTCTGTGTTTTCATTTTTGCAGAACTCTTTGGCTCAGTTTACGGATCTGTAAGGAGGGCTTGAGAACTGCCCTAGAACCTACCAGTCGGCTTGACACTCGGTTCATCATGATTCGCTCAGGCAGGTCCATTGTGTTGGCAATGGTCAGAACCACAAGCCGAGCCTCCTTTTGAGTGGGCCAGTCAAAGAGATTGTACATTACATCTTGTTTGTGAGTCCACAGAAGGTCGAGCTTCCAAGGAAAAGGAGAGATGCAGGGTCAATCAGAGCCCGAGCTAGGGCTCCAGAATGAGGACTTATAACCAGGTCACAGCACCAAAGCAGCAAGGCAGTCAACTGACACATGCCTCTCACCACCAGGGAATGGGCACGGATAATGTAGAAAGGAACCAGGACTCCTCTCCCACCCAGTACTCCTGGATGCCCCATTTCTTCTCCAGTCCTCCCGTGGGCACCTTACCTCATCCACAAGCAGGATGGTGGTTTCCTGAGGGGACCCTTGAGTGCGGAATCGCTTTGCCAGAAGTTCTGCCGCATGGTTAGCTGTTGCCTTTTGGCCTGTTAGCTTCTGCATTAGGGGAAAAACAATTGTAAACTGTAAGGATTTTACTCCCCTGGGCTTAAAGTTAAATCCATAAATGGAGGAAGCTACGTAGTCTGAGGAATTCGGTATCCTATATTATACCTTCTACTTTAGCCTAACCATAACTTGGAAGGATAAGCAAAGGCACCAAAAACGGAGATAAAGAAAGTCTGTGCATTTGAAATGCACATGAATCACAGGCTGCTCTCAGAAGCCCCCCACTAAAATCACTGTTACATAATTCTATAACCTGCTCCAAGACAACAGCCAATGAACGAAAGAGCAAGGTTCAAACTTTGGCCTGCCACTGACCCCTTTGCCATAGTTTGTCACACTGCCACCTGTGAGCCCATGGTTTTGCCTTGTTGGTAGGGACCAGCTTCTAGTCATCCACTATCCAGCCCCTAGACTTTAGGGTCCTTGAGGGTAAGAATTCCACCTTTCTTGCCCTTGCCACCTCTACACAAAGGACAATGCCCATGTATCATAAACATGTGAGATACACACAAAATTAAGTAAGCCTTTCTTTTTTTGTGTGTCACTAAGAAACTGTATTTTCCAAACAGCTTCGCTTACCTGCAAGATCTGCACGTAGACTTGGTGGGGCTCCGTGAGCTTCATGCCATTGACCTCAATGTACCGAAAGGGAGGAACATCATGTGCTTGGGCTGCCTGCTGCAAGCAGCGCACCACCTCATGCACAGTGGCAGTCTTCCCTGTCCCCGGGACACCGGAGATATACATGCACCTAGAACAAGAAGGGAAAGCCCATGGGCTAAGTCTGTGCCAGCCACCTGACTGCATGATCATTTTGGAATGTGGGAATGTGTACTGAGGGACTAAGATCCCCGAAATGGGGAGATGGGGGCAGTAGGGACCGCCTTGGAAGCTGATAAAAGTAAAACTTGTTTTTTCTTTCTTTTTCTTTTTTTCCTCACTTCATCTTGACTACATAAGGACCCATTTATATAGAATCATTCATTCCACTAGCAGTGCTGTATACAAACTACCTACCAAAAAAAGGCCAGTTTCATTTTTTTCCTAAAAGGCAGAATTTCTATTCCTATAGAATTACTTTGACGACAAAAGATGCTTCAGCAGCTTTAGGCTTCAGCAATGCTTTTGTCTATTCTGCTGATACTGGGAAAGCCCATCGGTTGAACCATAGCACCTCAGGTGGCATGCTAGCAGAGGCCTTCTTCTCCGGACCACCTGCCTGTCTCAGCATCACTCACCCTCCAGTATGGTCAAAGAGTTTGCTTTCCACAAAGTTGTAGATGTCTTGGAATTCCTGTTCCCGACAGGGTAGAGACTCAGGTACAGCAGAAACATGTAGCCTACGGTTGGTAGTAAATGGGGAAAAGAGAAGACTTTAGAAGCATTCTACCACCATCTACTCAATGATAAACAGAAAAGACTTGTCTGCAGTTTCCACAAGAAAACTCAACCTCAAACGCAAGGGAATGCCTTCATTCTCAAATCCCTCTACTTGGCCTCATAACCCATGGCATCTTTCTCTACTCAAATCATGTGGGTGGAGCTCATCCCATAGGAGGTTCTGATTCTGCTTGATTTTTGGCAGGATCTAGAAACATGCATTTTGGAAAAGTCTCCACATGGTTCTAAAGGGCACAATAAGCAAGAGGCACTGTCCTGATTAACCACCTTCCCTCCCTGAGGAAATGATGGCTGTAGACTGGAAGGTCTTTCCTCCCAGGCTTATCCAGGTTGGCTCAACCAGATGCTGCTTGAGAGGTTCCTTTTTTCTAAACCCACACATTCATTTTACTCGCTACCTTAATTACGTATGCTAGTGACTGCTAGTCATTCCTGCCCCTCATTCCTGGCTATCTGAAAGGGGCCCAAGAGCAGCATTACCTCAGCCGGGCCTGCTCCAGCACACTGGTAGGCTCCTGGGTGGCCAGGTTTCGGTTGCGGATCTGAGGAGTGGCATGACGTGGAGTTCTAGGCTTGGGCTATATTCGAAACAGAGAAGTTATTTCAGAAGGAAAAACAAAGCAAAACACCTTTCAGGACACACCAACAAATGTGATTCATGGTGATCTGATAAAAGGAAGAGAGGTGGTAAATTCCTCTTAGTTTCTTCCTGTATAAAGTGCCATGAGTCCCCATCTCTCGCCACACATTACACATATACTTTGTTCATAGTCTGGGATTACCACAGTCCATGGCACAGTGCTTGGAGAAACCTCACCACATCTTTCCACTCCAAACCCCAGGGTCACTGCTCAGTCTAGGCTAACAGCCCTATTCTCTTTTCTTCCTTGCTATTGGCTCACTAGAGGAGGCCTGCTAGTGCTACCCTCATCTTCATGGTGTCTCTACAAAGCACTCCCTTCTGTGGGGACAATTCACTCTACCTACCCTGCTTCCAGCCTGGCTAGACAGTGATAATCTCTCTACCTCTTCCTCAGGCAGAAAGCAATTAGACTCTGTCTGTTTATATCTATTAATATTGGAGAAAACAGGAAAGGAATAACAAAACCTTGCTGAGAAGATATCAGGAAGCCTGAGGGACTTTTGACCTATTTTATTAGGCTGAAAGTGCCCAGCCCTGTATCCCTTCTTTTGGGTGGAACCCAGGAGATACGATCAAACCAGAATAAGGGTAATCTTTTGCATATCTCAGAAACTCCAGGTAAGATGGCTTCTGGTGTAAATATAATCTGTTGGATTCCCTTTCCTTGAGGGTTTTCTTTGACAAGCCCAATCACTTCTTCATATGGAGAAATGGAGATCAGGTTTAGGAAAAATCTTCTAACTAAGCACATCTAAACTGTGTTCCAAAGAACAAGATGCTGCTTCTATTTAACTTTTTTTAATTCAAATGTTTCTATAATACACTTGAACATGGGAAGACCTCTTTTTCTTAATACCTTTTAACGTTCTGCTTAAGTTCCACAGGAAACAGAAAAGCTGTCCGTTTACCTCTTAGTTCCATCTTGTTGTTACCAATTCCAATTCATTACTAATACCTAAGTAGTACTCCTAGTTTCTTAGGCGTATCAAGTGGGACAACAAAGCCAGCACTATAGCTCAGCAGCCCTGCACGCAGTACCCAGAGTCCTTAGCTTGTGCAAAGCACTCTGCTGATGCTCTTTGTAAGAAATGCAAAGAGGCATCAGTTTACTTACTTCAGGAAGTTTGGCTCTTGGCCATTTGATTATGTATCTTAAGAGGAACTGGAACTCAAAAATCAATGGATTCATTTTCAGTCCTAGAGTTCATTAGGTCCCTTCCTCCATGAATATTCCAAGAGGAAAAGCTTTGACTACAACAGAACTATGCTCAGGATCCAGCTGTTACTAATTGGGTGACCTCAACATTCACAACTTTTAAACTGAAAGGGATGCTTCACTGAAAAATAAACTTAAAAAACCATACGGTTTTCTTTGGCGTCTTGGAGGGGGTCTGTAAGGATGACCTCAAGGAAGATTGTAGGTTCCTAGACACATTTCTGGGTGTCCTCCTTGGACGGGATGGCACGGAAGCCTCTTCTTCCTCACTGCTCGAGTCTGAAATTTCTGCTGCTGACAGAATCTCTTCCTCTTCTTGGTCACTTTTACTATTACCTAGAAACCTGAATGGTGGGGACATATTTTCTGATATTCAGTGTTCAAGTCTAAATAAGAACTCTGTAAAGATCAGTGTGGATTACAGGTATTGCAGGGTATTTCCTGTGACCAGGCAATATAGGTGCTTGCTACAGAGACACTCTGCCCTGGTGTTATTTATATTATCTCATTAAACCCCACAACAACTTTTTGATTTGTATATTGTTATTACTATTTATAGATGAGGAATTCAGGCTTAGAAAGCTTAAGTAGCCTTCTCAAGGTTACACAGATAGTAAATGACAAAGCCCAGATTCAGATCCAGGTCTACCAGAATCAAAATTCATGCTCTTAGGCACCCCGCCCCACATTAGTCTTATCAGGCATGATGATCAAGGGCCATGGGAGCCGTCTAAGCCCAGGACAGGATTTCTGGTCCCTTTCAAACTAAGACATTTATGTGAAACTTAACATTAATTCCAGACATGCTAACTAAAAGGTGAATTTCAATGGACTGGCAAATAACAATATATGAGGCTTTAAGGGATAACATTATAGATATCACAGATGGCAGCAATGTTTTTCTGCCTGCCACGGAGCAGACTTACCGAAGCTGCTGCCTAATCCGATTCAAAGTTAAGAGAGAACTCTTTCTGCAGGTACGATGGGGAGTAGAGGTAGCTTCATCCTGAGCTTCTGGTTCTTTTGCACCCCTGCAAGACATTACAGCAAGGTTATGGGAGGCAGTTTTGGGCACCAAGGAACCACAGCAGGCACTCAAAGATAGTCAGGTGGCCTGACTGGTTCCTATTCTTTGTACAAGCTACTTTAGAAAAGAGCCAATCACACTTTGTTAAAAAGTTTATAATTGAAGTTTGATTCAAACCCAGGGATCAAAGCTTGCCTAAACCTTATTATTTAAATTAGACTCATTAGAAACCAGAATATACTAATCCCAGGCAGGGGTTCTTGTCCTTTTTTGCTTCTGATGTATCTATGAATTTACTGTCCACCCAGGATCAAGGTTAAGATAAATGTGCTATATATTCAATATAAAGCATTTGTTGAGCAACCTATAATGAGCCAGGTGCTGCAGTTTCTGAGGAGCAAACACTGAAATGTGTAATTTCTGGCTTGTCACATTTTTATTTGTATAGCCCATTATCTACAAACATTATCTAGCCAAACTGTTCTAGATGCATTATCTTCTTGTACTATATGTATTTAAGAATGGTTTCCAGTTTAAAAAAAAAACACAAAACTGATTGTGGCAAAGAGCCACAGCAACTAATGAAATCCAGAACTGTGAAGCAATGCATGTTTGGGAAATTATCTTCTATAGAAGTGATCCCCATATGACAGTTGGGCATATTAGAATCATCCAAAGAGCATTTCAAAATACAGATTCCTGGGCCCAATGCTTGGAGCATGATTCACTATGTCTGGGAAGAAGCCTAGAAATCTGCATTTTTCAAAAAGCTCTCTAGGGACTCCGTGTCATAGGTTTTTCCATCCACTGTTCTAATTTTTTCGTACTATGACCCACACAGTTAACCTTATGTGAAGGATTTCAATTTGCTCTGCAGGTAATATCCCTGGTCACCTCTTTTTGATGCTTTCTGGTTTCAGAATCACTGAAGGCATCAATGAGGATCTCTGTCCCCCACTGGTAGGGGAAAGTGTTCTCTCCTTGATAATCTCTGTGGCTTCCAATGCTGTGATTCGGGCTCTCAGGATCATGTGACATTCAGGTGAAGCCTTCTTGTCACCCCCAGTACAAGAGAGAGGAATCTTTCCAGTTTTCTCTGGGGCTTTCAGAACTGGAGACAAGGTCTGAAGTTTATCAGGCTGAGACCTCTTAGAAGGTGATGTGATCTCAGAGAAGGCCACTTTCCGTTTATTTCCTTCTGGAGAACCCAAGGAGGCAGATGAAGTTTGCCGGGACATCCTAGTGTTAGGTGTCTTAGGTAAACCTAAGCCCAAGAGAAATCACATACATAATGTGTGAAATTTTTTATGTAGCAATATATAAACTCCCAATCTCATTATAACCAAATTCATTCAATGAGTTATACAAAGAAATGAATTATCCATATTTTAAAATTATTCCAAGCTTTCTTTCTCCAGGCTAGGTGGCTCTAATCATTTTTCATCTCTCTCCTAAATTTGATGAGTGATTTGCATAGTTAGAACCATAAGTCAACTTTCAAGTCAGTTTTTGTGGGTAAGTGTTCAGCAATCAGCTTTCTCTGACATTATCTACCGGAACAGTGGTTCTCAACTAGGGGTGATATTATATGCCCTCCACTCTAACTCAAAAGCATTTGAAGAAACTTATGCTAGTGATGCTATCAAGTCACAAGACCTGGATCTTTTTTAACCCAGATTATATCTGCCAATACAGAGAAGAAGGATTCCTGGAGGCAATCAACTGGGTTCTATGAATAGTGTGGATTTGCTCCTCCCTCACCAGGACCACAAGCACCAAGGACTTTAGCCTTTCATTCGTAGATATCAACTGAGCTGTTAAAATGACAAAGTATGTGCCAGGTGCTAGAAGGAAACAAAAGTAGAATGAAACTCAATCCTGGTTCCCACACACAAGACACACTAGTCTAACAGGGGAGATGATAACATGAGTGTTTATAATATGAAGTAAAGTAAATGCCCTAAAGCACCTAAGTGCTAATGAAGATGTTTTGAGATAGACCTTGAAAGAAAGGTAAAATGTGAACAGAGTTGAAAGGGGAAGGAGAGGAGACATGTGAGGAGATAAAGGAGAGATGGATGTGAGCTGCAGCAGCAAGGCAGGAATGCTCCGAGCACAGTGGAGCTCACTTTAGTCTTGGCACATGGTGTGTGGGGAACAGCTGCAGATGAGGCTAGAAGAGTTATCTAGTGCCAGTGTGTGAATCGTTACAGAGGCTTTATTCATAATCACCAAAGACTGGAAACAACCTACACATCCTTAAACTGAGAAGGGATAGACTGACAAATTCGTACAACAGAATACTACTCAGCAATAAAAAAGGAACACGTTACCAATGTATGCGACAACATGAATGACTCTCAGATGCATGCTAAGGTGTCAGACTCAAAGGTTATAGACTGTATGATTCCAACTATATAATGTTTCAGAAAAGGCAAAACTATACAGACAGCAAACACATCAGTGGTTACCAAGGCCTGGGGAAGGAGGGGTTTGTTGACTCCAAAGGAGCACAAGTGAATTTTGGGGTGATAAAACTGTTCTACATCTTAATTACAGTGGTTGTTACACAACTCTATGTATTTGTTAAGACTATAAACTAAATAAGGAAATTTAACTGCATGTGAATTATACAATAAATCTGACTTTAAAAAGTTATCTAGGCCAGGCGTGGTGGCTCACGCCTGTAATCCTAGCACTCTGGGAGGCCGAGGCAGGTGGATTGTTTGAGCTCAGGAGTTCGAGACCAGCCTGAGCAAGAGCGAGACCCCATCTCTACTAAAAAAATAGAAAGAAATTATCTGGACAACTAAAAATATATGGAAAAAATTAGCCGGGCATGGTGGCGCATGCCTGTAGTCCCAGCTACTCAGGAGGCTGAGGCAGTAGGATCGCTTGAGCCCAGGAGTTTGAGGTTGCTGTGAGCTAGGCTACCGCCACGGCACTCACTCTAGCCAGGGCAACAAAGTGAGACTCTGTCTAAAAAAAAAAAA
>CAUYSK010015247.1:0-11726 GCA_963575035.1 Avahi laniger | reverse complement strand
AAGAAAGTGAATAGAAAAAAGAAGAATTAAACAGCTTGCTAAAGGCAGGATCACTCTCTCAGTCTTCTAGTAAACATGCAAAGTCTTCCAAAATATTGACATGGATAACCATCATTGCTATGGATAATTTTTTTTTTTTTTTGAGACAGAGTCTCGCTTTGTTGCCTGGGCTAGAGTGAGTGCCCCATGGCGTCAGCCTAGCTCACAGGAACCTCACATTCCTGGGCTCAAGCAATCCTTCTGCCTCAGCCTCCCGAGTATCTGGGACTACGGGCATGTGCCACCATGCCCGGCTAATTTTTTTTCTCTATATATATTTTTAGTTGTCCAGATCATTTCTTTCTATTTTTTAGTAGAGACGGGGTCTCACTCTTGCTCAGGCTGGGCTATGGATAATTTTTATATTGAGGTTTATTTTTTTAATTCCATTAGATTTAATCAGAGTTAACACCCAGATGAAGCATAATAATGAGAGAAGCTCAGACTGAGCTGATTTCATATATTTTCCCCCCCTGTCCAAGCTGACAACTGCTTCTGGCTTTCTAAACTACTGTATAGAGAGCCACAACTCCATTCCAGAAAGTACCAAGTGCCCAGGGCCTTTCATCGTCTTCCTCCCCAAAGATTTTCCCAGTCTTTGCTGCCACAGAGATAAGCAGCTGTTATGTTTACCAAATATATTTGATCACGTTTTCAGCCTACAATCTAAAAGTCCTAACTCATATAATTTGGCATTTCCAAAGTTTTGCCAGAAATGTGTGCAGACAACCAATTTTTGTAATTTGAGCAAATATAATTCAGTTTCCAGAATAGGAGTAGTCACACAGAGTTTAACATACATACACCTTAACTCATCTTTTGTCCCCTAAATCTGCAGTCCCCAACCCCTGGGCTGCAGACTGGTACAGGTCTGTGGCCTGTTAGGAACCAGGCTGCACAGTGGGAGGTGAGCGGTGGGTGAGCGAGCGAGCGAGCGAGGCTTCATCTGTATTTACAGCCACGCCCCATTGCTCACATCACTGCCTGAGCTCCGCCTCCTGTCAGATCAGTCACTGTCTCCCATCACCCCCAGATAGGACCATCTAGTTGCAGGAAAACAAAGTCAGGGCTCTCACTGATTCTCCATTATGATAAATTGTATAATTATTTCATTATATATTACAATGTAATAATAATAGAAATAAAGTACACAATAAATGTAATGCACTTGAATCATCCTGAAACCATCCACCACTCTCCACAGCTGCCAACCCATGCTGGTCCGTGGAAAAATTGTCTTCCATGAAACCAGTCCCTAGTGCCAAAAAGGTTGGGCACCACTGTTCTAAATGATCCCCTCTCTCAGTCTATTGAGGTATTGCCCTTTGAGAAGAGCAGTTTCCCAGAGAAGTGAAAGTGTTTTAGCAGCCATTACATTTCCAGGAAAGAACAAATTGGACATAAAGGCGTTGTTTGTTTGTATTTCAGTTGGTTGGTTGTATTTCCTGCAGCAGGGAATTATTATGGATCCAAAATTTATATTTTCATCTACTATTCAGTTGACAGATTTTCATGAACATTATAAATCTTTGGAAGATAACTTTAAAATATAGAATGAGCTTCATAATTTGAAAATCTGAGCTGAAGTCAGTAACTTAGAATTTACTAGACACCAATATGAGGTTTTTCAAGTATGAAAAAAGTAGAGAAACTATGTACTGTGTCTGCGTATTCTCAAAACACTCACGTGAGCCATTTCTGAGGAAGAAAAATTCTACTCAATCAGTTGCTTGCGATTCCTTGAATCAAAACATGAAATACAGGCTCCTGCCCCTACAAAAATGTAAGACTTGGAGTTTTATTGTCAGGAAATTTCAGATGTGTCAGCAATGAAGCCAAAAAGTGAAAAGATGAATATTCATCTTAAATGTTATAAACAATCTATACAGAACAGTTCAGAGTTAGTAAAGCTTCCTGGTTAGCCCTGGACACTCAGGACTTCATGTGAGACTTCTGCTCAACAGTGGCAGGGGGCTGACTAGAAGGAAGCAGAAAACCTGTCAGCTTGGAGAACAGATATTTTTTTAAATTGTTTTATTTTACAACAAAAACTTTAATTTAAAAATTAGATTTATGAGAAAAGGTCATGAAAAGTCAAACAGTTTCTCCTGTGAGAAGACAGTATGGCTGTTTATAAGAAAAGGACTTGTTCTCAAAGATCAGCAAGGACGTAACCTGAAATTTTCACGCAAAAGGTCATGGCTGCAGCCGGCTGACTAACTGAGCTGCCTGAGTCGAGGTCAGGCTAAGAGTGAAGCACTCTAGATCATGCCATGAGTTAGAACCCTGTCCTCAGAAAACAGAGGAAGGCAGGTCTAAATGTGGCATTTCCTGAAAGAGGGAGGAGACATTTTCTCAATAGTTAGATCCAAAGGAAACATTATCCTCTATTATCTCAGGTATATTGGTCATCTATAGTTCTCTCTGCAAATGTAGTTTTTCCTGGTTTCCTATTCTGTGAAGTGTTGGGAGGAGAGAGCAGAGGCCCGATGTCCAGGGTCTGTGTGGCTTCCTGGAGGTTAGGAATGCCTAAAGGCAGGAACACCACGGCAGAGTACGGGAGAGTCAGAAGAAATATTGCTGCAGAACGAAAGGAAGATTCATCTGATGTCACCAACTTCAAAGGGATTGTTTAGTTCTCTATGGTTTTGTTAAAGCTAAATGAGTCTAACTCTCTTTGGACAGATAGCTAAGCCTAAAAAAAAGGAATTCCATCTTTTTGTACTTTTCCAAAGCTAGTTTTTCAGCTTTGCATTAGAAATGGGGAGAAATTAAACCTTTGAAGGGCTTCTACCTCAACACTTCAAGTTTGATTTCTAATCAAGGCTACTAGACTTAATGTCATTTCCTTCTTGGATTTGCAGCTGTGATTGCGGATGAACTGGAGCCAGAGATACACACATGCCCCAATCCCTGTATTAACACTGAACACCTCTTCCTTCCAGAGCAGGCCAGGGGGACACTGGGTCTTCCCTGTGCTATCTGCTGCACATTGATACCCAGAGCAGCCCATCTTGAGAAAGGCATAGCAATTTGAAAAGGTAAGATTACAGAGGCATAAACGCAAATTAGTGCCATATGTTGAAGAGCCTTCGTTATTTATGCCTGAAACAGATGCTTCCATCCCCTACATTATATTTGCAATCAATCATTTTTTAGCTCTTTTTCCTGATGCAATGCCAATTTAATAAAAGAATTGTGCTTCCTTTTTTCTTCACGGCTATGAAAGCTCTCATGACCAAATAACCTCCACTATTTCATCTCAGAAAGGTTCCCCTTGGAATTAATTACTTTGAAATCAAAGTATTCCTGGACTCACAGCTCCTTTTCAAAACATCACTAGCACATCTTCCCAACAGATTATCTTCCATAATTGAATCAAATTTTCACTGTAATGTCACAAAGAAGAGTTGGAGCCAATATGTGGTATATCATTACAAGTTAACCTGGACAATTACTCCATGCTAGTTTTCAAATGATATTATTATTATTATTATTATTATTATTATTTTACCTTGTAAAGAGATAAAAATGTCCTGCTGTGGAATTAAACCTGAGATCTAAACATGGACATATGGTACCCAAGAAATTCTGCCTTGAGTATAACATACAACATCAACATTGTGTAAATGCATATTATTTCTCATTTAAAAAAATACTAACTAAAGTATGAACATGTGTTGCTCTTTTGAAAGCATAGAGATACGAGACTCAAATAATGAAACCCATTCTCCAAGCTACCCAAGAACGTCTCTATTATTTTGTTTTCTGCTTCTTAATTCTTTCTTTCTCCACATCCTACCACTACATCTGCCTCTTTCAATATTTCCTAATAAAAATCCATGTCCTAGATTTTTCCTTTTTTTTAAAAAAAAATTGTGGTAAAATATACATAACATAAAATTGACCATTTACACCATTTTTAAGTGTACAGCCCTGTGACATTCGGTATATTCACATTGTGCAACCATGACCACCATCCATCTCCAGAACTTTTTCATCTTCTCCAACTGAAACTCTGTTCCCATTAAACAATAACTTCCCATCTGTCCACCATAATACCCTCTGCCTCTGTGTTTGAGTTTGACTACTCTAGGTACCACATAAAAGTGGAATCATGCAATATTTATCCTTTTGTGACTGGCTTATTTCACGTAGTATAATGTCTTGAAGTTTCATCCATGTTGTAGCATGAATCAGAATCTCCTTCCCTTTTAAGGCTGAATATATTCCATTGTATGCATATTTCACAGTTCTTTGATGTGTTTATCCCTTGGTAACATTTGAGTTGCTTCCACCTTTTGACTATTCTGAATGATCCTGCTATGAACATGGATATACAAATATCTATTTGAATCTCTGCTTTCATATTTTTTGGGTAAATACCCAGAAGTAGAATTGTGGGGTCATATGATTTCTATTTTTAATTTTTTGAGGAATCACTATACCATTTTCCACTGGGGATACACCATTTTATATTCCCACCAACAGTGCACATGTGTTCCAATTTCTCCACATCATTATTAACACTTGTTATTTTCTGATCTTTTGGGTTCTTTTTTTATAATAGCCATGCTAATATGTGTGAAGTGGTATCTCATTATGGTTTAATTTTAATTTCCCTAATGAACTAGTGATGCTGAGCATCTTTTCACATGTTTATCAGCCATTTGTGTATCTTTTTTGGAGAAATATCTATTCAAGTTCTTTGTCCATTTTTGAATCAGGTTGTTTATTTGTTATTGAGTTGTAGAAGTTCTTTGTATATTCTAGATATTATCTTCTATCACATATATGATTTGAAAATATTTTCTCCCATTCTGTGGGCTGCCTTTCATTCTATTGATATGTTGATATTGTTCTTTGATGCACAAGTTTTTAATTTTGATGGAGTCCAACTTATTTTTCTTTTGTTTCTTGTGCTTCTGGTGTCATATCCAAGAAATTGTTGCCAAATCCAATGTTGTGATGCTTTTCCCTTATGTTTTCCACTAAGTTTTATAGTTTTAGTTTTATATTTAGGTCTTTGATAGATTTTGAGTTAATTTTTGTGTATATTATAAGAGTCTAACCTTTTTTTTTTTTGGCCTGTGGATTTCCTGGTGTTAGTTACTTCTCATCTCACTAAGTTTGGGTACCAAACTCAATCACTTTGTGTATTCTCTCCCCTTCCTCACAATTTTCTACCTCCTTTCTGTAGATAATATTTTGATTTTGCTCTCTATCCTAGAGAGATACATCTGTATCTGTTCTTTGTCTTAGAATACAATCTCAAAGGAAGAAAAAGTTTTGTATTTCTGTTTGTATAGTACTCAAAACTAGAGCCTTCTTTATAAATGCTTTTTGATCATGGTGATTGTTTCAAACAGGGTTCAATGGCAGAGAACAGACCACTCTAGCTACCTTAAGTAGAAGCAGATTTAACAGAGGGCCATACTGTTTGCAAATTCACAAGAAGGGATAGAGCAGGGGGCTGGGCTGGGCCTCCAAGAACAACCCTGCAGAACTGGCCATCAGGGGAACTGCTACCTCAGCCTCGGTGCTGACTTCCCACATGGCACCCTCTCTCATCCAGGGATCAGGAAGTCATTGAAGCTATAAGATCACACCATGCCTGCTAGATGGGCACTGGCAAAAAAATGGAAGCTCCACACACCACCTCTTGGTACCCATGAAGCCAGTGACTGTATCCTGGAATCTTGTTGCAAAAAAACACAGTGGAGCAGCTCAGCAAGTGTGCTTTCCAGCAAAATGCTGCAAAAAGGGAAGAAAGATGTTCAATGCCTCATTCTTGCCTTTCAAATCTCATTTAGGTGCATCTACTTGAAGAAACCTAAATCTCATCAAGAATTTCAGCAGTAAGGGAGTTTAGCAAATGCCTCTCTTGGCTTTCCAGACTGTGAAGACTAGGAATGCATACCAGAGGGAAAGCTAGAAATTGAGTGCCCATCCCCCATTTTCCCCATATTTGCTACCATGATGAAAGTAATCATGACAAGGTTAAAATCTATATACACAGGATAGCAGCTGTCACTGCCATATAAATGGCCTAGCAGCATTTTAAACCATATGACATGGCTTCACAATTTTATCTCCTCCTCTTAGATTGTTATTGGGTAGTACATTTTTCCTATTACATTAAACAGACCCAAACTCCCAACAAAATCATGGGGCCAGAGAAGTGATTTTCTTTGTGGCCCTCAAATCTTATTCCAGAGTCAAATACCACCCACTGTCTGTCCAGGCTGTTCTCAGTAACCAAGCCCTCTGTTCTTCTGCTCGAAGTTGTATTTGACAGAGTTCTTGCTCTTTTTCTTCGTCAAGAAGAGAAAACATTTTGGCAAACTAGGGGGTTCTCTACTCCATTCCATAGCTTGACATTAAGATCCTTCAGAGTTGTTGGTTACCTTCTATGTATTTTACATTCTTAAACCTCATATTAAGGCTGTTTCTACTTGCTTTGGCCAGGTCATTCACACAGCAAATCAATTCACTAAAAAAAACCAGGAGCTGCACTGGTTACTTAGGGACACATATTTGGAAATCTTGACTATTTTTTTCACTTTTCAACCAGTTGGATCAGTATCATCCTGAGGATGAAAAGCATATACAGGGAAGGAAAAAACCCAATCACTCCTTTCCCCTCTAAATATTGTTATATTTCTATTGCTTTCTACCAGCTTCAGTTTCCTTGATCTTGAGTTTATTCTGATTGAAGACAGACTCAGCTCATCTTTTTTTCTGTCTAGAGCCACTGAAAAATTCACCTTGATCTGTTAATTTGAAAAGTTGGATATTGTGCTGTACAGTATAGGGATATAGGACTTCAGCTACAGATAGAATCAGGGCTCCAATTATTCACTGTAACTGCTTTTCACCATTCTTTGCCGAGCCTCCTGCTATACTGACTTAAAGCTTGAGTTCCATGATGACCCCTGACTGCCCTGAGCTCTCTTTTTGTGGTGACTAAATGCATGTTGCTACTAACACCTTTCAGGTGGACAAAAGACCAAGCATTCTTTCAGATAACAGAAAGAGCTAGGGTCTCTTTGGACAGTTCTCTAAAATGTCTGAGGTTCAGTCTGATTGGATCAGGTGAGGCCACCTGACATCTCTTGAATCAATCATTGTGGCCAGGGTAACGTGAAGCAGTCATTGACTTAAAGCAGGATCACATGTTCTATCCCTAAATCTTGGGTGAAGTTTCCCAGATTGCACAGATTCAGCATGAAGAATGGATTCCCCATTCCTGAGAGCAGGGACTATAACCAGAAAAAGTGGAATGGAGCTGGGGAGGTAATTGATTGTGGTCTTTCTACCTAGTCTCCATAGCCTTAGCACCTAGCATGCTTCTGGCATAGCATAGACTGTGTAACGAAAAAACAAATGTGTGGGATGTGAGCATTACTGCAATCCTAACTATTTCCTTTTCTTGCTCCAGCCCAACAACTTTTGCAGTGCAAAAAGATATCTGATGAATTCTTAGCTGATATCCCCTAAGTGTTCCCTTAACCACATGTCCTTCATTTTTTATACAACTGAGCTCTCCCTGAGAAAGTGAGAGTCAGTTGAGATACTCAGCAGCAATCCAGCTGTTCCTGAAGAGATCAGATGGAATTGAGTTGCCCATTGATATCTTTGGGGGCAATTGAAGAGTGTCTGAAAGAGATGGGAGCAACTCAATTGCATTTGAAAATTTCTTCTCACTATTCAACTGGGCTTAAAAATTATTCTGGCATAACTCCACAGCATGTAACAGTTCTTCTCAGCATGAAAGCCAGCCTAGGGAAGGCTCTTTTCGAAAATTTTTGACCAGCAATATTAATCTACCTCCTGGTCACTAAAAATAAATCTAAGTGTTCTTCTAATGGCTATAAAGAAAGCTGGAGAGTGTTTTTTATACAAATAACTATTTAAATATGTAGGATTGTGGCACTACTGGCCAAAAGCATAAATATAGTTGGGGGCAAAATTGCAATCCTAAGATTAGAGAAAGAAGTCCTCCAGGAGAGGAAGAAAGAACCTCTAGAAGCCATGCTGTGAAGTGCTGCTTCCCATGGACCAAAGGATGGTGAGTAATGTGCCATTTGGGATCTCTCTGCAGATGAAGTTCAATATCCAGAATTTTACTTCCATCTATCATGAGGCAGAGAATGAATTTAATGTTACATGAGTTAAGTAAATTCACGTAAATAGATTCTTACTTCTGATGAATTCACTCACTTACTCTGACTTTGCAGGTGAGTTTCACCTTGACTTTTATTTCTGATGTTATTATTTCTCACTCCTTCAAGTTTTACAATGGAGAGCTGAATCCAAATAAGGAGAACATTTGAGGGGAAGACAGAGATTCTCAACAGCCCACATAGTTACCATAGGAGGCTGTCCACAGCAAAACTGTCCAGCAGGCAATTTGTCCTTGGCAGTTTGGGTCGGCATCTCCAACCACATCTCTCAGAACCCTCTAACCCTTGGGCAGATTTTCATCTCCCAATTCCCCAGGGGCCCATGTTCTGTCTCCCCGTATTTACTAAATTGTGCTTTTAAATCGTTCGCACATACCTAGCTATACATAACTGATGATATTCTAAAATGCTATTTTACTTTGGCTATTTGAATTTTGATAAGGACTGGGGCCTTAAAGTCACTCACCGTCAGCAGAGGAATTTCAGCAGCAGCTACTGAGGAGGAGGAGGGTGTTGACGCAGTTCGGGTAATGCTGTGCTGCTTGATTCTGGGTGTCGATTCTGGGTGTGTTCGGTTGTGCACTGATTTGTGTACTGTACATGTACGGTAGACTTCAATTCAGCATTTTTTTAAATGCAGCAGAGAGACAAGGAGGTCTGCATTAATGTATGAGTAGGGAGAAGAAGTCAGATTTGAGAGATTTCAGCAGTAAAATCAATAGGATTTGACAATTAATAGAATGTGAGCAAAGGAGACAGTGTTTGGGATGCCAGTTTCATAGTGCTGGCCTTAACCAAGGCAGGGTTCACAGAAGAGGGATATTGAAGGAAGAGTAGATTTGGGGGGAAATAATGGATTTTATTTCGGGATACGTTCAGCTTGAGCCATTGAGGCAAGAGACAGCTTGAAATAAGGGTCTGTATCTTGAGAGGAGCCTGGAAATAGACATAAATCATTGATGTGTCAGTGTAAATAAAGCAGTGTCAGCTGAAAGTTTTCCAGGAGAATGTATTTGAATGTGTTGTTTGAAAGAGAAGTGGGTTGAGGTTGGACCCCTGGGGATCATCAATATTATGTCTTGGCGGGGGCTGGAATGCAGCCACACAGGAGACCAGAGAGGGGGGTTGTAGGACCAGGCAGAGCAATTTCATGGAAATCAACCATATTATTATAGCAGTGTCTCAACATCTTTGATGGGATACCATGCAGTGAAACATTTACTTGCCTTCTCCATCTCCCACTACCTCTGTCTATGTTTCTGAGCTTCCCAGGGCCACAATCCATGGAAGGAGTGGTAGGAAGGAGGAGGGTGTGTACTGGAGGAGGCCCGGTATCAGGAGACCTGGGTTCTAGACTAAGGACTGAGCTGAGTGAGTCAGGGGACCTCTTGTCACTTTATGAGCCCAGTTTGCTCATTTATCAAAAGAGTAAGTTGAAACAGCTAATCTTTAAAGAATGTAAAGGACACCTTCAGCTTCTCGACTATATTTCTGCTACAACTGAGCAGCAAAACCCCCATCCTGTTGAGCTCTGCAGCAAATGAGACATAGGCTATGGAGCCAGAGCTTGGAGATGAAGGAAGTGGATTAAATGTGCCATAGAATCAAAAATTTTTAGCAATCAGTACCCATGGGCACCCACCAATTAGAATGGGCCACCAACTAAACAGGAGGAATATAGGGACGTAAACAACCTGCAAGGTCACCCTTGTGCATACCGGCTGAACATGCAACTCCCAAGACCCTCACTGATTCCCACTGAGGGGCAGTCTAAGGTAGAGGTTAAGAGGGCGGGTTCCAGATCCAGTCCACTTAGCTTCTATTCTCAGTTCTGCTACATTCTAGCTGTGTGATCTTGGGATGGTTACTAAACTTCTCTGTGTCTCAATTTCCTTATTTACAGAATGAAGATAATCACAATGTTTGAAAAATAAGTTTTAAAAAGTTTTAGAACAATGCCTCCTACTTGGAGAGCACTAATAAATGCTAGTTATTATTTCTGAAAAATGCCTTAGGCCTTGGGGAAATCTGGCTCCATATACACACACAGAACTGAGTCTTGCTCCTTTAGACATGTTGAATCCGCATGGGTAGGCAATGATGCATTCATGCAACCATGATCTCCCCTTGGAAAAACTCCTATATTCAATTAGCATCTCAGTTCAACTAAACAAACTATGGAAAAATCCCAACTGCTTCAGATACTTTATTTAGATGATTTCAGCAAGGGAGAAAAAAACCTTTGAAAGGAAACCAAAAACTCACAACAGGCGCATTTCATGGTTGGAACTACAAGAATTTCAAAGGCATTTGCTTTTTTTTCTTTGCGGTATAATTGTTTCATCCCTACATCCTGAAATGGACTTTTGTCTGAGCACTTGCTTACGTTCTATTTACAATAGCCATTATTTTTTGGGAAGATAAAAAGGGCTCTTAAATCACAAATGAAAGAAAAAAAATTAGAGAAGACATATGAATGGACAAAGAAGAGATCATAAAATATTTTCTGTGGCTTTCAGAAAAATCTGCTCATCTACACCATCTACAATTTGTAAAAACCTGCAGAAATGGAAGATCTAGAACAGCAGTGGTGTGCCAGCTTAGAAGCGATTTTTTTTTTTTTTGTAGATTGTAGGGAAATTGATTTAAATCTGAAATTTTCCAGGCTTCTTCCCAGAACAGCATGAGTGGACAGAAAGAGGACAACAGAGTGAGTTCACAATACTTAACGTTGGCTGGCTCAAACATCACCTTCGCAGACTGGCTCGCCTTCATCACAATATAAAATGATCTTCCTTACTGTTCTCCAGCGCCCTGCCTTCTTTTTCTTTAGAGCATGTCTCTCAGTTAAAATTACTATATGGATGATTTGCTCTCCTGATTATTGCCTATTTCTCCACTAGAATGTAACTCCATGAGGGCAAGGACTATTGTGTTCCTTGTCGTATCCTCAGTTTTCAGAACACCTAGAACACAATAGGATGCTCAAGAAATACGTGCTGCGCTGGGTAACAGATTTAAACCTAAGGAGTGAAACTATTAGAATTCTAGAGGAAGATGTTGGAAATACTCTTCTAGATATTGGCCTAGGCAAAGAATTTATGAAGAAGACCCCAAAGGCAATCATAGCAACAACCAAAATAAATAAATGGGACCTGATCAAATTAAAAAGCTTCTGCACAGCCAAAGAAACTGTCACAAGAGCAAATAGACAACCCACAGAATGGGAGAAAATTTTTGCATGCTACAAATCCGATAAAGAGCTGATAACCAGAATCTACTTAGAACTCGGGAAAATCAACAAGAAAAAAATCAAACGACCCTATCAAAAAGTGAGAAAAGGACATGAACAGAAACTTTTCAAAAGAAGACAGAATAATGGCCAAAAAACATATGAAAAAATGCTCAACATCTCTAATCATCAGGGAAATGCAAATCAAAACCACAATGAGATATCACTTATCTCCTGTGAGACTGGCCTTTATCAAAAAGTCCCAAAAC
>CAUYSK010015242.1:20000-40312 GCA_963575035.1 Avahi laniger | reverse complement strand
AATTTCTTTCTATTTTTGGTAGAGATGAGGTCTCGCTCTTGCTCAGGCTGGTCTCGAACTCCCGAGCTCAGAACGATCCGCCCACCTCGGCCTCCCAGAGAGCTAGGATTACAGGCGTGAGCCACCGCGCCCGGCCAAGATTACGTATCCTTGCATGAAAGTAATTACTATAACTCTATCTTCTTTTCCCATTTGTATGTTTAATGTCAAATTCCAAGAAATGACACAAATTTCTTTGTTGATAGTCAGAAATGTAATGGAGTAAAATATATCTGTTCATCAAAACATTGTATGGTTTAGCCAAAGTATTATTGTATCCCATCTAAGAATTTAATATAAACATAAAACATTTTTAACTTCAATCAAGCATAATTACTAAGTTGAGTCTTTGTCAGACACAAGCTTTTAATGAGTACATCAGTTAAAAGGAAGTGTTCAACTCTTTGACCATACAAATGAATTCCATGGGACTGAGAGCCAACTTCTTTTTTCTCTCTATTCAAAATTTAGTGTTTTTCTTATTGCTCATTTTTTAAATTTGTATTTATAAAAGGATATACAAAGCAAAGAGGCGGTTATAATGTACAATATTGCCATTACCATGAATTCACTCAGAAGACAGCCAGAATCTAAAATTTTGATCCCAGATTCAATGGTGAAGTATTATTTCAGATGGGAAAGTAATTGACCTGCTAGAACTATAGAACTAGCAGTTGACATTTCGTTAACAGCGTCATGAGATCTCTAAGGATCTTCTTGTCGATTATAGCCAGAAAGGTTTTTAGTTGAAAGATTTTAAATGAATATTTTGGAGATTCATAGAAATTCTCATTTATGCAGTGTGTAAGTAATTTTTTACTTCTAGCTATTTGAAACACCATCAGTTTTATTTAGCCTATAAAATATCTTCCAATCTTACATTTTTCCTGCTTGAAATCTGTTCAAATTCTGTTTCCGCAACTTAATGTTTGAATGACCTTTTATAAACATTGTAATTTATCTGAGTCTCAGTTTACCTAACTGTTAAATAGAATCTGGATGCCCGTCTTGCTGGATAGTTGAATAAATTTAATGAGATGATGTAAGTAAAGCACGAGCATTCAAGAAAAAGTAGTGACTTTTCTTAAGACATTTCCCATTTCTCTGTATCATACTTTAGATCACGTGCCCAAAGGAGTTTCTGCTCTACAACATATTTATAACTGATTTGGGGTCATCATTTTAAATCTGTGCTGGTGCAAAATGCTACCCTTCTAAGGACTAAATTAAGATGAGATAATCTAAAATAAAATTAAAATCCTTGTTTTTTATTTTCTAATTCCCCGGAAAAAGTAAAACACTTTTCTAAATTTTATATTTTTCTCCTATGATTTTTTTCCTATAAATTTGATCCTGGTAGTGTTTGCCAGTAGCATAAGCAGATGACAAAATGAAAAAACTAGAGAATTAATAGGAATAGAAAAACTGAACAATGCTATGTTGCAAAATAGTTTTTATTAGTTTTTCACTATAGAAATTTCTGTAAATGTATTATTTTCTTCTAGTTACATTGTTCCTACTGTACCTGATAAAATTATTCACAGATGTCTATTCATTGTCCTCTCTAGAGAGTGCTATGGCTTTTTGACGCTTTGCTTATTTTTGAAAAATTCCATGACATAGATTTTTCACAAAATCAGAAGTATCCAATTGGCTCTCTCCATTTGGTAAATGTTAACAAGATTTTTTTTTTTTAAAAAAAAGGTCCTAACAGAAGAAATTTGTCTGATAAGACATAGTTGACTCAGTTTTTTGTGTGTTTTTTTCCCTTAGTGATCCATCTTTTAAGAGGATGATACCGAAATAGAGAAACAAGAAATTAAAAAATAACTACAATTATATTTTATCATGTAGAAAAATAGTTTATTAATTAATTTTAGAATGTGTTGTTACCACTATATTATCCTTACAATAAAATAATTAGTCATATATATATGTAAATCCTTCATAGATAAAGAGAAATTTACAGAGCAGGATAATCTCATCTTTTAATCAGTGACCTAATAAGGACAAAGAATTGACCAAAATAATTTTCAAAGGGACTTTGAAAAACAGGTAACAAAAGCTAATCTTCCAAGGATTATAGTACCACCCTGCCTAAACAATTGGTCCCTGTGTGAGGCAGTAAGCATTTAATAAAGCATACATTGTAAGATGCAGAAGTCATCCTTTTATCCCAAGGATATAACCAAAGACATGGCAGCTATGAATTCTGCAACCACATGAGACCAGGTCACCACAGAATAAAAATTTCTGTCCAAAAAAAAGAAAAATCTTCCTTCAAAAGGTCCTTTAAACTACTTTCTGTTGAACATAAACAATCACTTGATAAATTACATATGTATATAGTCATGGCTAATTTCTATCAATTTAAAATAAAATAACTATTTTCCGTGCATAAATATTTTATTGATGCAAAGAATTTATTGAGTAGAAGTCCTAATTTATAATGCCATTTGAATCTTTCTATGTAAAGTATTTGTATTCTAGCACCTCTAAAATTATAGGAACATTTAAGGAATTTCCATTTAAGCTCTTATTTTCTTACTTTTTTTAACATAAAACTATAAAATAAATTTTCAGATTGAATTACATTTAATAGATTACAAAATGCTGAACTATATGAAGAATATTTTTTAAAAGATAATCAGTTTTCTGTGGAATTTAGGCAAAACAATCTTTATGATTTAAGAATTCTTTTTTATGCAACACTAAAAATTAGAGAGTATTTAGCAGAATGCAATAAAATTAAAAGTTGAGATTATATCTTCAAAGAAAAGTCTAAAGCAATGATTTAGAGCTGGAACAATAATTTCCTCTTTGCATAAAACACAGTTATGAGAATGATTGGGGCTCTCCTTCTTCACCATTGGTGGAACACAAGAAGAGACAAATTAAAGGGATGAAAAACCATGGCAGGAGGGAGGTTCTGAATCAGTCTTGATTATCTTCAGTTAAGAATGAAATAGTCATTTAACCTCTTCCATGAGAATTTGACCAGAATTATATGTTTTGATGCTTCTTATAAGGGTTTAATTTATCACCTCCCTAGATAATTTAAGACACTGATCAAACACTCCCGACCCCCATTTAATAAACAGTAAAAGTGACAAACAGATTTTTGTGCACTCTGGCCACCCCTCCACAGAAGCAGCACTTTTGGAAAACGTGGCCTCAGCTCTGCCTGGGAAACCTAGATGGGCTCCCTCTGTAGGCTCTCAGGTAGACAAGGGTTTGCAAGAGGCCCAGAGCCACTTTGCCCACGTCATTCCACTTATCACTTTACTGGCTCTGCTATTTTATGCCCAAATTTCCTGAGGTGAAGACAAGAAAACAGTATTCTGAAGATGATAGTTTTCTAAGAGAGTTTCTCTTTATAAATTTCTAAACTTGGAAATGACAGGGTAAGACGATAATGATATGGAATCTTCAAGAATTAGCATTTGGGAGGAAAAAAGTTTTCTTTGTTTTCAGAGCCCGAGATAAATCACTGAATCTATGATAAGAGTTACTATTATTGTATTTTCTCCCATTGTTAGATGCCATCAATCTTGTTCAATAAACCCTTAATTGGTTGACTTTGCTTGTGTGTAGGGGAAAAAATCACCAACTTTGTAGTCAGAATATAAAACTCATAAAATCAAGTCAGGATTAAAAGACACAATATATGGAAACTACTTTGCACAATACCGGCCATCACTATTATTGCCACCACAATAACCATCACCACCAAAAGACCTATTTTTAAATAGCATTTGCCTGGCCACCTGCCAGATATGTGATATTAAGCAGATTTCTAATCCTTTCTGAGTCTCAGTTTCTACTCAGTAAACAAGGGTAATATCTATCTTAAAGGTTACTGGGAAAATGAATTTAACTTTGTTTTTGTAAGTGTTCAATAAATTCAAACTGCTATTTGTTTGTAGTTAGAATAGGGCAAAGGATAGGATACAATTCCCACGAGCGTGAAGGAATTTGTAGTCTAGATTATGATAGGTCCTTTTAAAACTTCGAGTAATAAACATTAGTTTATTACTCGAAGTTCTCGGAGAAGACAAGGGAAAAGAAAGATGGAAAACGAAGAGGAAAAAGAGTATTAACATACAGTACATAAAATACATTCCTTAATCAGCCATCCATATTTATTAGATTTTTAAAAAGCATCCAGTGCCTTAAAAGGTTTTTGAAAGCTGCGCTATTTTTAATAACGTCTCATGTGAAGCACCAAATAAGCTCTTAAAAAGCCTGGAAGTGCAATTCCATTCAATTTCTATCAGTAGGAATCGCCCAGGTGTGATGTGCTTCATGCAGTGCACACCCAGGGAATGAGCCCACTGCATTCTTCGCCAGCGAAGGCTTCGAGGTGCCCTTCCTAGGGAGCCGTTCCCAGAGTGTGTTGGAAAAGATCAGAAAGCAAATATGGAAATCACCAGCATCTTTTGATTTTGAAATGCGTCTTGTTGTGTGTTTACCTGGTTGACACATGAATGAAGAACTCAAAGCAAGCATCACGTCTCATTGAGTAAGGTTTTACAAAAACTACTATTTTCTTCCTAAATGTTTTTCTCTCTTTTATGATTTTTAAGAAAGGAAATAGGTCAATTCTTGAAAGTGGACCACTTCTTAAAATATGGCATGTTTTAGATATATTGTTAATAAATGTTTGGTTTCTATTATTTATAGAAAATTTGCTCTTACATATTCGAAATGCTTTATCTCATCTTTTTTAATAGGCATGTTACTAGTGTGTGCTTGATGTAAGAGGACTATTTTACAATCAGGGATATATGCATACATCCAAACCTAAATTTAGCCTAAATGCATTTTCAAAAAGTTATAAAATACTCTGTTCAGATTCTCTTTTCTCCAATGGATTAATCTAAAAAACAACTGGGACTCAATTTAGAATTTCCTGGCAGCGAGCAAGAGAAATGTCAAAATCACAGTTTTGCTTTATTGAAGGCCCTCTTAGGAGTCCAAGGGGAAGAACTGTGCGTGCCTGGTAGCCAGAGAGCAGTGGGAGGTAATATTTAGTTTATTAATGTGTCTTTGATTTCTTTCATAATGTTGATGCCTAGTATTAAAAACCAAGACCTTGATCCAATTTTCCCCTCACCCTCCCTCTAATGGAAAAGAGCTACGAAAAACAGATAAAGTTAACAAGATGTTGCATAAAATCAAAGTACATTTCAGTAATCCCAAGATATTCGATGCATCCTATTTGCTTGTGCATTGGAATGGCTCAGTAAATTATGTTCCACTTGTAAATATTGAATTTTAATATCCAAGTACCAACAGTATACAACATCTTACATACACGTTAGACAACATTCTTGTCCTCTGGAAGCTTAAGTTTTATAAACACAGCCCATAATTTTTTTCTTAATGTTTTTCTTATTTTGCATTTCATTAACATGGCAAGAACATGTATTTATTAGTTGTGCATTGGATCTGATTTTCTTTATTTTTCATATTGGATTGAACTAGATTTTTGAGAAGTCTACATTTGGCTGAAGTGTGATTGAGAAGTAAGAAAATTATATTGCTAAGTAAGAGATGAATTCTAATAAATCGATGGCTAACAAACTACTAATAATATTTTAGATAATTGATGCAAAATAAATTATAGTAAATTTCTTACTGTGTTCTATCCCTCATAAACTCAAGAAGCAGCAACCAAAATGTCAGTGAAACATGTAAATCTTTTGGGAAATACTAACTGGGTTATAAAAGATTAATCATGTTGTTTAGTGCTGTGGTAGAAATATTTTAGAGAGATATAATGAAAGAGATTAAATGACTTGGAGATAGGAGATGTGTCTGAAGCTTAATTTTCATCTATTAAGAAACTAGCCATATAGGTTGGGGGTGAGGGACCATAGGCCTAAATGACATAAATGCAACAAAATGCTCTTGATCCTCAGGTTATTGGTGATCATGGTGTTGAGTTTTGTTTTTAGTAAGTTAGAAAAACACATTATTTAAAGAAATACCATTTTTTACAGCATTCTTTTTAGAACCACTTTCTGTCCAGTCTATCCCTTATGGAAACACTTAAATTCCAACCTTCATTCCATTCTATTTCTCACCTATCATTTCCCTATATTTTTGAGAGTTTTTGTTCTCTGGCTTACATAATTCCAGACTCTGGTAATAAAGTATGGGTCTGTACTCAGTGCACAAAATGGATAGTCGTACTCATCCTGCTAACTTCCCTTTTTTTTTTCTTTTTACCTGTAATAATTTTGATGATGCCAACAATTTCTAATAGAGATAATCATTGCTCAACTTCCCACGTCACTTCTAAAGGAGGATCTAGGGTCAAGGCTCTGCTGAAGGCAGGTGCCACATTTTGTATCATGCTTGGTCAAAAATAATACAATAAGAATGGCAAGAGGTTAAGGTGAGGCCATAGGAAGTCAAAATCCATTTGTAAGTCTAAATTACAAGGAAATAGAAACAACAACTAAATAGAGAAGCTGGTCTTCAGAGAAATTTTAAAGTGAAATATGGACTTACTGAAAGAGAGAGAAAAACAGAGGGAGATATAGGGACAGAGAGTGAACCAGGCTTTGCAGACCTTAGGAGAAATATTGGAAGAGGAGGTGTATCATTTCCTAATGACTTTTGTCTTCCCATTCCAATATGTGTCTCCTCTTAGTAAACTCCTTTTAATTTAAGGCAATTTGAGTCACTGATCCTTGCAATTCATAAAAACTTTAACAAAAATTATAACTGTGGACTATCAAAAATGAGTATTAAAATGTTAAGTTAAATTGGAAAATCATGGAGCCATAAACCATAGATATCATCTTGTACAACTTTAAAATACAGGAAATAGAGGCTTAAAAAATTATAACTGGGCTGAAAATGACATGGTAAATATTATATCACAAATGTACACAGGCAGTCTATGTGAAACATTGTAATGAATTTTACTGATATCCTTTAGGGTAGACGTCAGCACAGCCTTTTTACAAATGAGAAAATAGAGTTATTTGCCCAAGATTACAAGGCTAATGTAGAAAAAATAGGAATCTTTTTTTCTAGTAAACTAAAACTCTATGTAAATAAGTTAATAAGAGCCATGTTCACGTTCATGAAAGAGAATTGAAAGAATTTGTTCTGTTACCGTAGCATGTCACCCCTCCAAAACTAACCAAAGATAAGTAGTTTCAGAAAAATGATACCACTCATTTCTAGAAAATGTTTCTATTTTTTGCATCTATTGAAATATACTCCAAATTTCCATAGTAATTTGGTTTTGATGATAATGAGGATAAGGATGATGATGACGAATCATGGGGGAGGTGGTGATAGTGGTGGTGGTAGAGATGATGAATCCCTAAATGCCTACTAAACATCTCAAAGTTGGTGCTCTTCAAGCACCTCACTTGGCATTTCCAAAACCAAAATCATCTTGCAACCCAAATAAGCACTCTGACTACAATTTCCAGGCCCAGAAATTGTGACTTGTTCTTGCCTCCTCTGCTTAACTCATCCCTGACCTATAAGCAATCACCAGTCCTTCATACAATCTGTCTTCTGAATGTATCTTGGACCACCCAGCCATGCCCATACCTGCACCCGCTGCCGCTAGGCAATCTGCATGTCTTTTGAATGTCTGAGTGGATCTTCTAACTAGGTTCCTTGCATCCACCCTCCCGATCCCAAGGCAGAATGCTTATTGATTCCTTTTGTCTATGGGCAGAGTGAGCTCTCTAAAATGAAATCTGATCATTTCACAGTCCTGCTTAAAATGAATCAGTGGTTAAAATCCACAGTCCTTGATGTGAATTACCAGTCTTCATGTGGCTCTCTCACTCTACTCTAACCTCACTGTAGCCTTTGCAAACCCATGTGTAGTTACCCAGAAATACTACACTCTCTCAGAACCTTACGAATTAGAACTATCAATTAAATTAATAGTGTTATTCCATTACTGATAATAACTACTGCTACTACTTCTATTCCTTTTCCTCCTCTATCCGTCAATGCCAAAAAAGTCAAATTAACTTTTATTCTCTCATGTATAAAGTTCAGAAGTAGTCATTTCAGGTGAACTATGAAATAAAGGATCCACACTTTCTTTTTCTTAAAGCTCTACCATCCAACTCATGGTACAAAATTGCTCCTTAATTTCCAGCCATTGTTTTTAACCAGCAAGAAGAAAGAAACAAAATTCTCCACTAGTCTTCTACCAGCCAGAACTTACCCATTTCATCATTCTAGACCCAAGGTAGACTGGGAAATTTAATCATAATTTTAAAAGTTTATTTACTTAACTGGAAACTATGGATTGTTTTACTAAAGTAGAATAATAGAGCATATACTGAAGGTTAACTAGAAATCTCCCCTACAGCTATTGCATACTGAATACGTATTATACAACTGGCACTTTAATATATACTTCATCTTCACTATCTTATTTAGTCCTAATAGCATCTTTTAAAGTTAGGTACTATTATCCCCATCTTACCAATGATAAAAGTGAGTCTCAAAAGCTTATATAAGTCACCCTATGTCATGCTAGTAAGTGCCAAATACAGAATTCAAATTCACATTTTACCCCAAATTCAATGCTTTTTCCATTATGCCAGGTTGACTCTTCATTATTAAATGCCAGTCCTAATTCTATCATTTTACAGATAGAGAAACTGAGTCTACTATTGGTTTGCACCCTCAGTGGTTGCGCTTCTTTCCAAATAGGCAAAAAGTGTTACTTGCTTTGGGGGCTGGAGCCCACATGGTGCTGGGTTGGACAATCTAGTGTATGTGTCACTTCCCAATAGTTATAACGTCAGGAAGCATTTGTCATATCAAGTTCCAGGATATTTGCTACCCTTAATAAACCTATACGTCTTTATTATGTACTTTCTCCAGCCAATTTAGATAAATGCAAATTTCCTAAGTTGACCATTTCCTGTTAAGTTTAAGAGGTGATTTTCTGAGACCAATGTATTACTTACCTAAGGAAAAGATCATAAGTGGAAAAGTATCATGAATCTGTACTTTGAGAATGCCTAACCTGAACAGAGAAGCATTTTCATTAATTTGGTACAGTCCATTTCCATGAACCCCTCCAATAACAATAATGACATGCATTCCGCCCCTCACGTGCCACACTAGGTTTTCTGAGCATTGCCATTTTACTGAGATCAGCCAAGTACACTACTGAGAAATGTACAAAGTACCGAAAGAGTCAAATATGAGGGGAAAAAAAAACATCTAATCACTTTGGGAGGTAGGCGTATGCTTGTTATCTTACTCATTGTATATCTTTCCAATTAAAGAAGGAAAAGATGGAAAGTACACCATAACGGAGGAGTGAGAACGGAATGTGTGGGCCCTCATGGGATGATGACACTACTAAGAGATAGGCCAGGCAGCCTTGGAATAGACCTGTAGCTGTTGGCGATGTGCCTACATTTCATTTAAACTCTTACCAATAACCTCAGGTAAGTCATCTCCAGCACCCAAGGGCTCTAGCTGCATAGTGAATTTAGCTCTGAGGTATTTTTATCCTGGAAGTCTGCCCTTAAGAGTTCACTAGGAGCTCTAGTTTTTCATTACAACTCAACTTTTTTTCTTTGTGTATATGTATGTTTGTTTCTGAAGATCAATCTTCCCTGTAGACAAATGTTTTGGTAATAGTAAAATATCATAGTGAAATTAAGTCTTTCCATATAGCACAAACCTAATTAACAGAGGTTAACCTTGATACTGGTCACCTTCCCAGTGCCTAAATGAATCACTTCAAAAAAATAAAATAAATGATTCTGGAAATGCAGAAGACAGAGCTTAATTTTTTGTTGTTGTTGTTGTTTCATGTCTTTGTCGTTTGTTTGGGGCTTTTTGTATTTTAAATTTTAACATCAGTAATCTCAATGGTAATCTTTTACAGTAATGTAAATATGGAATTTTAAACTGTTATTAAATCAGTCAAACTTCTGATTTTATATTAATTTAAGAAGATGCAATGTATGGCTAGAACCGTTCTAGAAATATTTGATGAATGACTATCTTGCACAAGCGAAATCTTTATCAGAAATCATTTATGTAATATAAGCTTAAGCAGCGAAGAGGGAAACCTTGAACTGACAGCAGTCACCGCAGGCTTTAAAGATGCTGTTTTCTCTCAGACGACAAGTTGGGGAGGTCTGATCAATCCCAGAAGGTCCCAAAATTTAACCAAAAGTGAAATTCTACTTGACATTTTTTTTGTATTGTTGAAAATAAAATCAGCAATAGGAAATACTAATTTTCAAAAAGGAGAATAAAATTCCAGAAAATACAGTAGAATATAACCAGAAAGGCTATATTCTTATTCAGTCTTATTTAATCAACTATCACCTATGCAAAACAAACAAAGGAGCATATTTTTAGTGCCCTGGATATTCATGGTATTTCAGTCTAACATAGATCAACTTGCTCCTCTATCAAGGGTGGGGTCAGAGGCCTCTCTGGTCTCTGTACAGTGAGAATCCCAGGGCAGACTGTTGCCCACCAATTACTGTATGGTTGAGATTAAAAGTTAGACACAAAAATCTAAGTGTAATGCAGAGCATAAACTTTATGAAAATCAAAAAGACTTTTATGATATAAATATCTTTGTAATCTCAATGCACAGCTAAGATTTTCAAGGTAGTGTAACCACTCCTGAAAGTCTTTTTGGTTTGTTTTGTTTTCTTTCTTTTGTTCTTGAATGTAACCAAAAGTCTTTGGTTATGTGACTAACTACGTTGTGTCCTCCACATTCATTTAGTTCATTTGCACCAAAATTTAAAAATCAGGGAACTCTGAACTTACATTCATCAGTAAATCTTTAAAACAACAATAGCAACGACGACAATAATAAAGCCTGTTAAGGAGATTGCTGTGTTCAAAAGCCTTAAGAATAACAGATAAGAAAATTTGAAATATTTTATCTTTTAAAATGAAATAAATATTTTAGAAAAGTCTCTCCATTCTTAGGATGGATTTGACTGAATAATTTTAATCATAATGATAACAACAGCTAACATTTATTAATATCTTAATATATCTCATACATTATATTAAGAAATTTACATGGATTATGTAATTTAATGAAATAGCCTTATGAGACAGTATATCCAAGAGCTACAATCATAAACCCATTTTAAGAGGGGGAAGTTGAGACTTAGAGGGGAAATTAATTTGCTCAAATCTCACAAAAAGAAAGTAGTAGATTTAGCATTTGTGTCTGAGGGGGTCTTAGCGCCAAGGCCCATACTTTTACTTGCTTTCATTCCAAGCAAAATGGATTTATCATTTAAATGTATTGAGTACTTATATACCAAATATAATTTTACTAAATGTTTTATGCTGGTGAAGCTAAGAGGAAAAAAAATGTATACAACTACCTTTTAATTACACATTTCCCTCCAAAGCTCTAGTTGTAAGAGCTTTGGAAATAAGAACATCTGTTCTTTTTTTTGCATGTGTGTTATTGGGCCTGCAAGCTACATTTGGTAGCCTAAGTGTGTAATTGTCCTGTGTCTTTTGTGTTTGTTTCAAGAGCCCAATCAAGTCACTCAGCACAGGTTGGCATCAACCACTCTCACGTTCTCTGATATGTGCAAAATTGTTCTGTGAGAATATTTCTGCCCTGAGGGAGGAAATCTTCCCCCTTTTAAACTAAAATTATCCATATTACTTGCAACTTCCGCTTAAAGGTAACAATCCCATTACGATTATAAACACACAGGTTACCCTAGCCTTTAAAAGTGCTCAATACCCCAAATCATATTTTTTTAGAAATAGGGGACACAGTAATCAACTGGCTACACTTTAATATAAAGTCCCAATGAGTTTTTTAAACACTAGAAAGTTTTATTTTTGTAAGTACATTTTTAAAAAATTAAAAATCTGGTCACTAGTTTCAAAAAATGCTACCAAAATCTATAGGGCAGCATTATTATTTTTAAAACAGTAAAATATTCTACAGGATCCAACCTGCAGCTTCCTTTCTGAGAAGGATAATACATTTTTTCTGAAGCAAAGGTAAAAAAGAAACTTCTTTTATTAATTGATGAATTACAAATTGCATTGTATGTGAACAATAAGTGCTTAAATATCAATGCTTTTTGAGAATGGTTGTCTGAGCTACCCTCCCTCCAGAACACAAAGAAATGACTTGATAAAGTTCTCCGTGCAGAGTCTGAGCTGTAGCTGAATAATTGTCATCAATTTATTTATGGGAAATGATTTATTTTTTTATCTGAGTAGAAGGCACTTTACCAAGATTTGGGTAGAAATAAATAGCAATGGGTAGCTAAATGTACAGAGGTATTCTGGAAAGGTTTAGAATAATGCGTTAATTATAACTGATTCTATTTATTTTATGCACAATTCTCCAAAAGCAATATACACTTTATTTTCTATTATTGTAATATTCAATCATTCATATATGTATATATTGGGTGCCTGGTACTGTACTGGGCACTGGATATGTGTGAGTGAGCAAAATGAGCCCAAACTTCTAATCTCATGGAAGTTCCATTTTCGAGGAGTAAGATAGATATTTTTAAAGACAAATAATTAAGTCAGTCACAGGGTATCCTCTAAGACGATGAATTCCAAGGAGAAAAATGAAGCAGGGAGGGATGACTCCTGAGTAGGATTTGGATGTTATTTTAAGGGCCGGTAAAGAAAGACTTTACTGAGATGATAACATTTGAGCAGAGACATGAAGGAGATCGGGGACAGATTAATTTAGGCTCTTGGGGGAAGAGGACTCCAGACAGTTTTTTACATAGTTACATTGGTCAAAGTTACTTCATCCAAAGAAATAGTATATTCACTTCTTTTTCTCAAGAGATCGAAAATCAGGAGTGCAAAGTATTATATGGATCCTCTAGACTATGAACTCCTTGATGGCAGGAGCAATGTCTTACTCGTATTTCCTGTCTTCAGAATCTGGCTCAGTGCCAGGCATAATAAACGTTCAGAGAAAGCAGCAAAAAGAGAATGGAAAAAAAAATACAGACAAACACATTAATTCTGCCTTCAACTCAGTTTCCCATCTGCATTTTTTTATATTTTTCTGAAAGTCATTATATTTACATAATCAGTGTGATCATCTATTTATTGTTTCAATTTTATAAATCAAGTATCTTAAAAAATAATAAAAGTGTCATCATCCAAAACCATTTGTTTCTTCTTTATTTTGATTATCGTCTGCCTGTCAGGCAAAGGATAGTCAGAATCAATCTGTGTTGCCATTAAGCTCTCTATTACAGCTTTTTTCCACACTCTTTAGCATAACCCCTTGAGATTTCACTGGATCCTGGGAGTATGTACATCTCTGCCACATGCCCGCATCTGCTTCCTCCATAGATCTTATCAAAATCTGAATTTATCTTGTGTCTTCATTTGTTTATATGTGTATTGGATTGTCCGTCTTCCTGACTACAATGGAAGTATTATGGAACATCATATTAAACCATGTGCTCCAAGGACCTTGCACATAGCTGATATGTAATGAATTCATCTGGAAGGAAAAAAGGAAGAAAGGGAGGGAGGGAGGAAAAGAGGAGGAAGAGAAGAAATGAAGGGAGAGGAAGGAAGGAAGGGCTATAAAAACAAAAAGCAACAATATATCTGTCTTGGGAGCCTTATTTTCTTTGTAGACTATGTTATAATTTATTCAAAGACTTTTAATGAAAGTGTTAAGGTTCTTAAGTGATTTTTTTCATATGTATAGTTAGCCAAAACTCAACTGCATGACAATAGATAGTTACATGTTTTTCTCAAAATGTCCACACCTATAGGGCTTTCCTAGCTAATAAGGGTACAGACTAGTTCACCCACTAAGCAGCATTAAAACAAGTAAATTTACATAGATTTATTCATATTAACAAGCTTGGGGAAAATGAATTTCTAATCTGCTTTTGGATTTTCGAGATACATAATAAAGACATTAGTAATATGAAATATTATTTATTAAGTAGCTCTAATCTAGCAAATGTTTCATTAATACTTTTAATCAATACTTAATTACCTTTCTACATTGGTCTTTTTTCTTTGATCTACCACCAACCATCATTTTTAAATATCCTGGAAATCGTTCATTCGTTTTGAGATATCTTTATTTTTTATCAATTGAAAGAAAATTAAACCGTGATGTTTATTAAGACCTACTACATGTGAGGAGCTATGTAAGGAAGAGAATCAATATTCAAAACTATAGCTCACTCTAGGAAATTTGTAACCATTTTCATAGTATGAATTAATCCATAGATAGTCAAGTGATAGAATTTATGGCTTCCAATGAAAAGGGATCATCAGAATCAGAGATTTAGAAACATGAAGAGTATGAGAAGAAAATCTCAGGCACCGGGAGACAGCAAAATCAGAAGCACAGATTAAAGAAAGTTTCAGATGTTCTTGAACAGAATATAGAATAGCAGATAAAGGGAGTATTTAGAGATGAAATCAGAAATTCAGTGGCTGATAGAATGAGGGGATCCATAATGGTAAAGCTAAAGATTTTAACTGTATGCTATTGCATAAAATCCTAATATCTACATAAAAACAAAAGTTTGCAATTCTAAATCATACTACGTGCATGAATAAGAAAAGAGTGAAAATTTAGGTCTAAATCTCTTAATGACTTTCATTTCTCAACAGTTCAAGAAAAAATCCAACAAATACAAATCAAATTGAAAGTGAAAACTATATCAAATAGAAATATTACCTTGGATCTATAAAGCACTTTACCATCTAAGAGCTCATAGCTATAACTAAGAAATACTTTGCATAAGCCCATTCTCTTATGTGTTTATGCACATGTGTATACATATGCATGTGATCATTCTTCACTATAATATAGATATTAGTTATGCTAACTATAACACGTTTCTGAAATATACTAAATATGAAAAAGAGCTGATATATTAGTTAGCAAATTTTGTATGTGTATATACTTTATATAGATGTAAGTTTTAAAAGTGGTAATGGGAGAAAGGAAATGGAACAAAGAAAGATATTTACTGGGTACCTACTGTATACTACTCACTGTGTTGAATGCTTTACAGATGTGTTTTTCATGTAATATTCCAGGGATCAAAAACCCAAGATCAGGAGGTAAGGTGGTTTGGAACTGCTGCTCTACTCCTGTCATGTGTACTTAGTTAAGACACCAGAAAGCTGTGGTTGCTGGAGATATCAAAGATGTGAAAGCTTTAACCACTCAATGAAATGGGTAGAGGAGACTACATTATGAAGGCTGATTATGCTTTCTGATGTTGATGGAAGCTTTAAGTCTGACCAATTAATTACAATTTTTGAAAGTCAGCTCCATGGTCTTTAAGTCCAATGTTTTATTCTGGCGTTTGCGAGAACATTCAGATTGGTCAACAATAAAAATGAGTCTTGTCCAGTTGACAGATATTAGCCCTTGAGGGGTCAAAGGTGTCAGTCACTGACAGAGCAAAACACAAAGAGGGAAGTCTCTGGGATTGCATTCTGGCAGTTTCAAATGTGTCTAAGCAAATCACAAAAACTGCCTATGGCTGGAGAATCTGACCCACACAGATGGTTGCTCTCTGACAGTAGAGGGACTTGAGTTGAGGAAGAAAGTATTATTAATGTGAGGTCAAAGGCAGCAGAATTCTCCCGGAAACAATGGTGCGTCCAATATTATTAATGTGAGGTCAAAGGCAGCAGAATTCTCCTGGAAACAATGGTGCGTCTTGGAGGTCTGGTCTTCAGGACAACTTTACCTATTTCCTGACAGCTCCCACTTAGATATATATGATTCTCCAACCTAGATCTCAATCCCACGCACTTCTTCTAGGCTGCAGCAGCCTTAGAAGAAGCTCCACTCAGATGTTTGAAAAGCAACTCAAACTTGAGCAGCACTGGGCTTACTATTAACCCCTTAGAAGGAAAAGGAAAAAATCTAACTTTCTTGTGTCCCTAGATTAGGGCATTGAAAGACTCTCCACCCATCACCCATGGTGGAAATCTGAGAGTCATTTTAAACTTCTCCCTATTTTTTCATTTGCCACTGTCAATCACTCCCTAAATCCTGTCGATTTTATCTCATCAACTCAATATTTTCCCCCTCCATTTAATATGTAAATTCAGATATTCTTACTCCAAGAAAATCTTTTCTTAACATTACTACTCTCTGAAATCCCTCTTTCCTGTCTTTTATTCCCTTCTAATTTTACTTTTTTTCCTCTGTTCAGAAGCCCTCACTGCAATAATTCTTTATTAGCATCCTCCGCTGCCTATACCTTGCCCACAAATATCCTTCCTATTTTTTTCTGTAAACCTCCAAACTCAATCAATCTGATTCATCATTTGCTTTGAGTAATTCTGAGGGGATATAATCAAATGGGCTAAGGCTACAATAAATCCATAAATCTACGGTCTTTCAATGCACTGGTTTGTCAGTACTTTTATACTTTCATGATCATTTCTCTACTTCTCTCTCCTATTTATTTGTGAATTTTACTATTCTTCTCAAAGGTTTCTAGCACATCTCATCTCTTCATCAGAGGAATACCTTGCTTTCTCCTCTACTGGGGGAAAATGTGTGTGTATATGGATGGATAGACTGGTAGGTAGGTAGGTAGGTAGGTAGATATCTCATTAACCAGAGGGCCCCTCAGGTTTCCACCTCTCCTAGAAACTTATATATATGAATGATCAAAATAATTCCATTTCTCTCTCTTTGTATGAAACACTGTCCCTCCTCTTGCTCATCTATTCACAGGGCTTTGTTAACATCTACAGATTGGTTACTCCCAAAATTGTGTCTCCAAACTTACCATCTTTGAAATCTGCCTTTGCCTTCTGCTCCAGTGTGTCCTCTAGCTCTGCGGTCCCCAATCCCCAGGGGCCGCAAGCCAATGGTGATCTGTGGCCTGTTAGGAACAAGGCCACACAACAGAAGGTAAGTGGTGAGCAATTGAGGAAAGCTTCTTCCTCTGTATTTACAACTGCTCCCCATCGCTCCCATCACTGCAAAAGTTCCACCTCCTGTCAGATCAGCGCGTTAGATTGTCACAGGAGCATGAACACTACTGTAAACTGCGCATGCGAGAGATCTAGGTTGCAAGTTCCTTATGAGAATCTAATGCCTGATGATCTGAGGTGGAGCTGAGACGGCGATGCTGGCGTTGGGGAGCGGTTGCAAATACAGGTTATCATTGGTAGAGAGATTCAACTGCACAATAAATATAATACACCTGAAGCATCCCCAAACCATCCCTTCTCCCTACTGCGGAAAAATTTTGTCTTCCACGAAGCTGGTCCCTGGTACCAGAAAGGTTGGGGACTGCTGCTCTAGCCCACTCAATGATTCTGACCAAAGCAGATGGCCCCAAACCCAGGAGTTGTCTTCAGTTCTCCTCTCTCCCTCACTCCCATCAATCCATCCTCAAGCCCCTGCATGTACTGAATCCATTTACTTCTGTCACCAGCAACCACACTGAGTCAGTGCACTGTCACCTCTTACCCAGAATACCCAAATGACCTACCTCATTTTGCTGTTTTTAAATGATTCCCTCTACTTCATTTTTCACAAGACAACGAGAATGATATTAAAATTCAGACCTGATTATGCCGCCTTTCAATGGCTTTCCATTGCACGTTGAATAAACTCAGACTTTCTTATGATGTCTTCAAGGCCCTGTGTTATCAGCCCCTTGCTTACCTCTCCCCTCACTTGCAATGAATTGCTGCAGTGCTTTCTATACTGCTTCAAACTCATCAGGATCTTTCCTGCCACAGAAACTTTGCAAATGCTATTGTTTCTTCCTACCATGCTTTCCACAGCTCTCCACATACATGGCTTGTTCCTTCTGTCCTTTCCTACCTGGGCTTACTGCCATCTTCTCAGAGAGAGATCCTCCCTGCTCAGTCAGCATAATTCGGCTTCTCCTTTCATACCCCATCCATTTATTTTGCATTTCAGCACTTTTTTCTTTTCTTCACAGCGCTGATCGCCATTTGCATAAGTTTGTTTGTTCAGTTATTTTGTTGGCATCTTATACCACACTGCTCCGTGAAAGCAAAGTCCATGTCTCCTTTGTTCCCTGTTCCCTCCCCAGAACCTATTTCAGTCTCTGAGACATAGTAGGTGTTGTACTAAATGTCAGTTAAGTAACTAACTGACTTAATTAACCAACAAGATTAATCCCAGTCATCTGTGCTCTAGATATTATTCCCCTCATCTTTTGGGAGCTTGTCCCAATTGATAACTTGTATTTTCAACCTTTGTTCATCTGATTATTCATTTCTTGTCAAAGGCTGCCTTGGCCGATATATACATCCGCCCAGTTACAAAGTTCTTTGTCATCAGACCCTCTTGGCTTTCATATTAAGCCATATTGGCCAAACTAAACAGTACAGGAGTGGATATGATAGTTTTGCTCCCTTATACTCCTCCCCTCCTTCATATCTCCTTTGTTCAGAATCCAACAACTTCTTTCACACCCAAATGTCCCATTGGCCTTTCAAATTTAAAATGGCCAAAAACAAACTCCTGGCCCCTAATAACTCTTCCTTGTATATTTCCTGTCTCTCTGTGCTATTCAGCCAATCCCCCAAATTAGAAAGCTTGAAATTATCCTGAATTGCTCCTTATCCCATCAGCCAGCATGCCCTACTAATTATATCTCCTAAATACCTCCTCTCTGCACTACTTTATATTTTGCCTCTCTCTTTCTGCCCTCTTAGTTTGCTTTCTGTTTCACTAACTCTTTATTATTCCCCTCTCAGTAAAAAAAGGAAAGTCTGTTCAAGAAAAGCCTTGCTTTAAATTATTTGATGGCTCCCCACAGCTTTAAGAATATATGTCAAATCCTTACCACGGCATATGAGGTCATCTTTCATTATTTAGCTCCTGTTGATTTTCTCACCTTATTTTCTGATCGCTCCTTCTTAAGAACCTTTGACTCTGACCAGGTTGCACAGCCAGAAGTTCTCCAAAACCACCGTGCTTAGGGCCTATTGCCTGGTAAAGCTTATGCAACTGGCAAACTAGAAAGTCATTCATCAAGATTCAGTTCAAGTGTCATCTTTTCTCTAAAACTGTCTCTGAATTCTTGTCCTCTCATCCCTGGAAATGTATTATCTGCATCTTATATATTTGTGACAATTATTGAGTTCTGCCCTTACTAGAATGTGGGTAGTTAGAGGCCTATAACATTTATCATCTTCACCAGCTTTGTTCACAGCACCTAGCACAAAGTAAGGGCTCAATTAATGCTTGTTAAACTACCAATAAATGAGTAAAAGTAACAGAGTAATTAAACCTATGGTTCATATTTTGAGGATATGTTTGACTTAGAGGCTGGTACCCAAAATGAAGATCCAGGAATACTGCAGGTAGCGTGGCCTACGGCAAAGAGTGAGGCTTCAGAGCAAGACGTACCTGAGTTTCAATCAGTACCAGCTCAGCATGTTCCACTCCACGGCAGTCCCATCTTGGGCAACCTCTCTAAGCTTCTGTTCCCAATCTATATACCAGAGATAATAGTACGTACCTTGCAGATTTCTCCAAGCATTGAATAATGAAGTAAGTAAAGCATTTAACACAGTGCTTGGCACATAGTAAAGATTTGATAAATGACTATTATTCTTACTGCAAAAGTGACTCTTGGAAAAAATTCGAGGATGCTGTCAGTCTGGTTAATTTGTATATCCCATTGCTCCTACAGTAGAGATACATATAAGTAGCATGAATGATGAGTGAATTATCAGTGCCATAAAGCCAAGGTCACCAGTGAACACTATTTGCTTTTTCATTATTCTATTTTACATGCTCTATGTCAATCGCACCTCTTCCAAGAAATCTTACCGTTTACGTATCGCTCCACTCTGAGTGTTCCATTAGTTCTCTTTTACCAATTTTGCAATCAAACACCTGTATATAATTATGAAATTATTGCAATTTTACATGTTTTCTCTAGTTGCTCTGAGCATGTTTGTTTTTTAGTTTTCGTTCCGAGTCTCAGACCTTTGCCATCAGGGTCCATTCGCTTGCACTCATTCATAGCCCCTAATGCCCAGTCCAGTGTCTGTATGAGTCGATATGAAATAGACTTTTGTTGAGTTAAAAAGAGAATTAAAAACATAATTTAATGCCTCGGTTCATAAGTAAATACACTTAAATATATTTGTTAATATGTTTAGAAGTGTTTCCCATTTCTGGTCCTAATATATTAATATAAAATATGCTTGTGCATTCTATATTATTTTGATACATATAGAACATAAAATAATTTTCATGCTTG
>CAUYSK010015242.1:0-15000 GCA_963575035.1 Avahi laniger | reverse complement strand
TATAAAAAAGTGCCCAACATCTCTAATCATCAGGAAAATGTAAATCCAAATCACAATGAGATATAACCTAACTCCAGTGAGAATGGCCTTTATCAAAAAGTTCCAAAACAAAAAATGGTGGTGTGAATGTGGAGAGACAGGAACACTCTTATACTGCTGGTGGGACTGAAAATTAGTACAAACCCTGTGGAAAGTCATTTGGAGATATCTCAAAGAACTAAAAATAGAAATATCATTTGATGCAGCAATCCCACTACTAGGCATCTACCCAAAGGAAAAAAAAGCCATTCTATAATAAAGACATGTGCACTCGAATGTTTATGGCAGCACAATTCACAATTGCAAACGTGAAAACAACCCAAGTGCCCATCGATACATGAGTGGATTAATAAAATGTGGTATATGTATACCATGGAATACTACTCAACCACAAAAAACAATGGTAAACTAGCATCTCTTGTATTATCCTGGATATAGCTGGTACCCTTCCTTCGAAATGAAGTATCACAAGAATGGAAAAACAAGCACCGCGTGTACTTGGCATCAAATTGGTACTAACTGATCAACACTAAGGTGCTCACACAGAAGTAATATTTTCTGGGTGCCGGTCAGGTGGGAGGCGGGTGGAGGACATGGATAAACTCATAACTAATGGGTGCAGAGCGCACTGTATGGGGGAAGGACATGCTTGTAGCTCTGGCTTGGGTGAGGCAAAGGCATTATATGTAACCAAAATGTTTGTATCCCCATAATATTCTGAAATTAAAAAGGAAACAAAAGCAAAAAAGAACAGGGGAAACCAATCCTTTTTTCAATATTCTTTCAAATTATTTAACATTTTCTAAGTATCCACAGAGTAAAACATCACTGCAGTGTTCTTCATAACTAAGTACCAGCTTGCTTACACTGTGTCCATTATTGACTCTTGTTACTCTATAAAATCATTTCAAATGTTAAAAGAAATAATTTATTTCTTGACAATTTCCTTTCATCAGCAGATATTTTGAATAGATGCCTAGAAAGCGAGGGTGGACAAAGAGAAGCAAAAAACAAAGAAACTTGATGGTTAAAAAGTAATTATCAAAAACATAGTCACCAGTCAAATCTTTCAGTATGACAATCTATGCTACAGATTATTCTTGATGTTAGTTGGGTTGGTTGTTGGATAAGTTCCTGGGATAAAAGAGACTATAACAGTATTGGCAGTAATTAGAGATAAGCCAAAAGGTCAGACATCAATGGGAGTAGAATATCTGACTACAGTGGTTCATTCAACAGATATTTAATGAGTGACTAATATGTGCCAGGCAATGTCACACAAGTCGGGGATACGGCATATAAATCCCAGGTTCTGCCAGATATGACTCGAGCACATACGGCATATACAGGAGTTGAGTTGCAAAAAGTCAGCTGGAAGAGCAAAGGGTCCAAATCCTGAAGGATTTTTACGTCAGCTAAAGTGTTTAGATTTTATCCCAACAGTGACAGGGAGCCATGAAATATTTAGAAATGGGAAACTTTTAAAAGATCTAGTTCTAGTCACAGTGTGAAGAAAGGACTAAAGAGAAATGAGACCAGATGCACAGAGACCAGCTGGAAAAATCTCATTCAGGGTAATTTCAGATATTTTCATGGAGATTTGGATCCTTCATGAAGCCACTGAGTCCGGAGTCCCACCTACCCCTGGACTGTCATGTCCTTCCAGCTTGCATTTTCATTCTCTTAAACAGAGTCTCCCCGTAGTTCCCTCTCTTCTCTCGGTACTAGAATTCTTTCCAGCTGTCAAGATGATACATAAAATCGATGTCTTTCTAAGTATTTGTTTGCTGCTAGACACTAGAAAGAGACACAAGCACCAATATATCTAGGAACATGCAAGGGTAAGGTATCACCATATTGCAAGAGCTCACCACAGAACATGTGAATATCTTCCCATAAAAGTCACAGGTTGCCAGGGCAAAATGACTTATATCACAATTTTTGAAATTACTAATTTCTTATGGTTCACTTAGTTTTCAAAAAAATAAACTCCTTTGAAATAGGCTTGGTGTATCAAGTTACCTGTCTCACAGGTATCTTTTAGCTGCATGAAGATACAAAAATCTATCAAGTTATTACATGCCAGGCTGGTCTGTTTCTTATTTTAAATTACTGTAAGATTCCCCCAAAACCACAACTATTCATAAGAGAATCCTGATTCTGGTAACAAATTATAGTGATTTAAGCAAAAGGTAATTATGATCTGAATCACGGCAGTGACAATGGGAATGGCAATGATTCAAGGGCTTAACAAAATAGGATGGTTTTAACTTGAAGATTTATTGGATATAGGGATAGAAAAGAGGCAATGAGTCATTCCTATTTTTATTGATTCATTCAACAAATACTTGCTGAATGCTGAAATATGAGTGTTTAAATACTGAGGCCAGATACTGTACTAATGCTTGACGTACAGTGGTAAAAAATGACATATGGTCTTTGTCCTTATGAAGCTTATTTTCTAGTTGGGGGAGAGAGATGGGGGAGAAGGGAACAGAAATAAAATAATAAATTAACAACAAAAACTAAGATAATTAAATGTTTTAATTATTGCCAGAAAGGAAATGAATAGGGTGATGTATACAGAATCACTTGGAAAGAAACTCATTTGTAAACAGAAACAGAACCTCACAGGAGATGATGTTTGAGCTAGTCTCTGAAGAACGGGAAGGAGACACCCATGCAATGAGACAGAGGAAAAGTTCTGGGCACGTTTTTAAGATTTTGAAGAGGAAAAGAACTTGATATAACTGAGGAACAGAAAAGAGGCTGAGATGACTAGAGTATCCCGAGCAAGGGGAAACATAGTATGTAGAGATGCCAAAAGGTCAAGGTGGAGGGGAATCAGGCTGATCTTGCTAGTCTTGTAGGCCCTGGTAAAGAGTTGAATTTTTTTATAAAAGCAAAACTATCGAAGGAAGAATATAACATGTTTAATTGACCTTTTTGAAAGATCACTCTTACATCGATGTACAGACTGCATTGGAAGAAAGCAGTGGCAGAGGCTGAGACACAGGTTTGAAGACTCTTGGAAGAGACAGAGGGAGGGAGATGAAGGTGACTGGTTTTGGGTGGTGGTGGTGGTGCCAGAGGGGCAGGGAATGGATTCAAGAAATACTTTAGTGTTAGAATTCAATGGTCTGAAGGGTGAAAGAAAAAATGGAATTAAGCAGGATTTCTGGTTTTTGTCGTTTGCTGAAATAGCAAAGACTGGAAGAGGAACCGACAGAAGGCAGGAATCAAAGTTCAACTTTGGTCATGCAGCTTGAAATGCCTAACAGACATCGCTGGTAGAAGTAATGTGAGAGGAGAGGTGTGGTCTAACGAGGGAAATCAGAGTCACCAATGTGTAGAGAATACTCAGAGCCAAGGAGCCAAATGAACCAGAGGGACAGAAATAGAGAAGAGAACCTGAATTGAGTCCCAGTAAGTTCCTGCATTTATTGCCAATGCGCCGTGGAGGAAACCACAAGGGGGACTAAGGAGTGGCCAGTGCAGTGGGAAAGGAGGACATTATGATACCCAGGAAATGACTGGAGGATGTGTCGTGAAGACCTTTGTGGTCAGCAACGTCTAATTCTGTGGAGGGCAAGGAATGAGGGACAGCAACAAAGCCATTGTTTTGTAAAACAAGGCGAATAGTGATACCATTTGCTAAGAGATGGGATAAAAGGGAAGGAGGAGGTTTAGGGTGTGTTGGAACCAGCTTCTGGTTCCACAGTGCTACTCATGAGCACCTTATCCCTAAATCCCCAGGCTTTTCATTTTTAATGCTCCTAACACTTTGTATTAAACTTTGTATTTATGTGGAGTAACTAAAAGGAGAGAACTGCAAGATGTCCTTTGTAATTGTAAGTTGGGAAGAAACATACAGAGGCGAACCTATCAGATGGAAGAGCCTGAGTAAAAAACGTCCTCAGAATGTTTTAGTCGGTTGGCAGGAAAAAGAAAAGAAAGTATTTAAAATAAGGAAGAAAGAAAACCAGCGTTTATTAAGCACCTATTAGGTAACAGAAGCTGTGCTAAATGCTTTCTATGGATTACTTAATGTAATCCACAAAGAGGTAAATATCATATTTTTACAAAATAGAAAAGTAGGATTCAGTGAAATTATTAACTTGGTAAAGGCACATATTTGGTTAAGTGAGGAAACAAGAATTTGCAAGATGCATATGGCTCCAAATCTGGAGCTCATTCTATTACTTTTGCTGCTTAGTGCTACTAGTACTCACAGTGACAGAACTCAGCTGGTGGGTGCAGTGCAGAATTTGGAAAATTCCCAAGGGTTTGTGGATACTACTGAGACAGACTGACTTGATGCTGGATGCATTCATCACCAGTCTCCCCCTTCTGGCACCTTCCATGGCTATCATGTCACTACTCCCAACTGTAGCACCTACCTAGCACCACTGCCATCATATCACCTCAAGTGACACATGCCTATTCTACGCCCATCCTTCAGACCCTCTAAGTAAACCTGTGCTAAAATCAAGACTCATTAGCAAACTAGCTGGATGGTACTATCTATACTATTTAAACCTTGCAAGCTTTAGTTTTCTTATCTGTGAAGTAGAGATAATTATTCCTACTGCATCCCATTTGGAAACGTGTATATGAAATCATCCAGCACTCTGATTGCCATACATCAGGCATGCAAACTGGGTTTGGATGTGAAAATGGTAGAGAGGATATGGCTAAATTTAATTAACTGGTTTATGTTAATATATGAAGAAAAAAATGTGTTACTACATTTAGAGAAGATTCTACGCACGTTTCTCCATGTCTCGGGTAACATTCATGGTTTTCATGTCATATATCTCTATCTAGATGGCAAGCAGCCATTTAAGCCAAAGTCATGATTTATAATTTTTGTTTACTTCCACAATGCCTAAAGTTTCACTGAGAAAACAGTGTATTTTAATTTGTATTGACAATATACTTTTGGAGGGTCATTTTTGTCTAAAATAATTATGTACGTTCTGACCAGATGGGAATGGGTAGACTATGAGGAAAGATAACTGGTGGTGCCCTGAGGCCTCTCTGAGAATATGCCACCCATATAAGGCTGCAAAGTAGCAAGGAGAAGAAAACTGGCAAAGCCCTGGACCTTTGAGAAGCTCTTTGTGATACTCCTTATAATGATAGTCACAGTCTTGATTAAGCAGAGTCTTAATTTCACTATCTCTGAGCAAACCAGGGCATTGATAAAACAATGTGGAAGCCACATAGTCTTCAGACATCAGGTAGTGTCATTTAGACGATTTCCCTTTTAGAACTGACACAGGAAATCCATTCTAGTAAAGGTTATTAAAAAAAAAAAAAAAAGCCATGCTTCAAATCATCTTCAGGATTGTAGCAGCCTTTGTTAGAATGAGACACTACATTTGGTTTTTGATTATCCAATAAACTTTGAAAAATTAGTTTCTTTCCTTCATGTCTCAATAAATAAACTTCAAAAATGCCGTTTGGTGAGTAGTTGTAATGCTGAGTCATTAAAGAAAAACTAGGCAGGCATGCTCTTCATTGTGTTTTTACCAGTTCAAAGAACAAGGCGAGTCCTCCAATATGTACAGTAACTAACTTTGTGAACCAAAATTGAAACCCATTGCTAGACAAATCGTACTAGCTCTATGGATGTCTGGATACCGTGGTTAGCCTGAGTGGAGTTTATATAAGTGACAGGGTAACAGGCAGGGAACAAAAGGCCCCCACTATTTGACTTAAGAGCAATTAGAATAGCAAGCAAACAAAAACTGAATATCTTTTTGAGATGATCATATAATTAATAGCCTTGAGATTCATTTATAATAATTTAATACTAATATCTAACATTTAATATACTATTAAATGCTATATTAATTTAATATATTGAATAATAATTTAAAACTAATTTAGTTTTTAAAATTCTGAATAAATCATTTTTTAAATGCCAAATTACTAGTAAAGAGATGTTTTCAACTCTATCTGAGGTAAACGATCTCAGTGCAATATAAAATAAAGCAAATAGTGTAATTAACAGTGTGCCCACAGTGGGTTTGAGAGGACAGAAGACAGAAAGCTGTGCGCTATCTTCTACTGTATGGAAGTCTTCCCTTTGTCAAAGAGAGATCTATACTTACACAGACAGAGCCCCTTTTGGGGAAAAAAAAAAAAAAAGCTCCTATCTGAATTTATCTGGAAACTACGTTTGCTACGTAGGAATTGTTTAGTCTTACTTATTTATTTATTTATCACTATTCACTTGTAGTTTTAATCATACTCAGACCACAAACTTTCCAAAATGAACTTCTGTGCTGATTAAAAGTAACAGCAGTGTGTTTATTAAAGTCAGCAAATCTGTGATTCAAAAAGACACCTTACTAAAGGGTCAGGATTTTATATTAAGAAAGAATGTCTGAAAGCACGGAAGAAATGCTACCCTTTGAGCAAAAATATTTTATTGCTGTGAAAATCAGACATTAATAATTCATTTTTTATAGACTCTGCACTTCTGGCTCTTGGAAAGGCATAATAGTTTGAAAGGCCTACTAGGGTGGGAAGGAACATAATGTGCCCACCTGAGGCATACTTTAAAGTTGACTGACCCCTCTGTACCAGGGTGCAGAAAGCAATCCTTGAAACATGGTACAAAATTCCCTCCTATTAAAAATCACTCTGAATTAATGTTGTCATAACCTCCAACTTTACAAGAGCCAGTATTGAATTAATAAAATAAAACAGGCAGAGAGAATGGTTTGAAGGGTCTATTTCAGGGACTGCGTAAAAGAAAAAGGGAAAGGCTTTCAGGGTATTCCATCTGTTGGATCCAATTATCCTTCAAACACACAAATTAATTATTATGATAGGCACTGGAGTCCAAAGACGGATTCGACCTAGTCCCTGGCCCTGAAATCTCACCCCCTGGTAAAGGGGACAGTCATGTAAGAGACCATTATGTTCTAGTGGCTCAAGGACAGACATATGCACAGGGTTTTATTTGAACAAATAAGTTATCGCAGGGAAAGATAACATCTGAGCTGAGTCTTGGATGACAACTAGGAATTCATCAGGAAATGTTGGTGTGTTCCAGAAAAAGAGATTGACATTCGGAAAGATAATCCATTAAAATACTATTTAAGCAAAATCACTGAAAGAAAGGGCAGTGTGGTGCACTGGGAAAACTAAAAATGTTTTGAGAGCAAAAAATGTCAGGTAGGAGGCAAACGGCGATACAAGCAAGGGCCAGCGAGGGCGATTTTATAAGTCACGTTAAGGAGTTTGGATTTTGTCATGTAAGGAACGGGAAACCACTGAATATGAGCAGGTGAGTGATGGAGTTCCAGTGAAGTAGAGGCAAAAATATAAGATACCATTTTTGTCAGAATATACCATCAATATACAAAAATAATAATTCATATGTCAGTAATCTTTAGCTTCTCTTGTGGACAAGTAAATTATAGACCAAAATTCATGGGATAAATGTTATCTCATACTTATTCTTTGCCTGTAAATCTGTGGCAGAAAACAAATAATTCAGTAAAAAAGTATAAGTAAATATAATTATGTATATCATTTTTAAAAATTATACTAAGATAGTAAATGTTACCAGAGTTCTAAAAATAGAGGACATATCAGAGCAATTGGAAAAATCTTCAAAAGTGGAACTTGAACTCTTACACATACACACGAACATGTGGATCTCTTCATTATGTTTCTTTGTTTGTGTTAGGAAATGTTAGCAAATATTTTGTTTGCCTTCCTCCATTTCTTAGTTCCTTTGCCATCAGGGAGGGCCATGTGACTACTTCTGTCTAGGAAAATAGGGCAGCAGCCATACATGTCACTTTCTGGCTCAAGCAGTGAGATATTTATATAGGATTCCCCAGTTCTTCTCTTGGCCCTGCCAGAGTGTCTGGCAATGTTTCTTTAAGAAGTTGAGCCTGGGTTCCTGAGTGACCACATAGACCAGAACCATGTGCCACATCACCAAACTTTTGTGTAGTGTAAGTCAAAATAAACCTACCCTGTCCAGGTGAATACACCATTCCTTCTTCTTCCTCCATCTGCTGTCTTATGCCTTGCCTAGTTTAGACATCTACAGGGGCCTAATGTTCTCTTTTCTGCATTACAAACTCTTCCCATGTGTGTGACACTACTTTTAGAAAATAAAGATATAAATGCTAAAATAGAAACAACAAACAGGCAAGGACAAAAATCTCATAATTAGACTAAATTTTGAAAAAATATTGAAGAAAATATACCAGAATGTTGGCAGTAGGTCTATCTGGAAAGGGCTTGGGTGATTGTTTTCTCTTACTTTAACTTTAATATGTTTTCCAATTTTTCTAAAATAAGCCTGCATTATTTTTATAATAAAAAATAAACCCTTTTAAAATTAAATTTTAGGGAAATGATTTGGAACCTTCCCAGAAATTGGTTCTCATGAACACCAAACAAAATTGAAGTAGTAAAGAGAAGCAGATGAGAGTAATCTGATTTTTTAAGACTCTAAACATATGTTTGAGTTCTTATATCCAAGACCATTCCAATATCTGCAATTCTTTTCCCCTCTATTCTTTGGAGAACATGATCAAATCTAATATTATAATATTGGGTTATAATTATTTTATAGTTTGAAATAAAATATTTAGGCTACTTCTTAGTTTTAAAGATTACTTAAATACTGTGCTGCCTAAATCTTGTTTGAATGCACAGAAAAGTAAAACATTAGTCTTATTTGCTTCAGTTTGCTTTTCTCTAATAACTTTTCCATATGTGTCGTTCAAAAACATTCCCATAGAACTTTATATATTTGGTTGAGAATCTTTGATTTATAATATCTAACTTATTTTCTGCCCTCTGGAAGCTGATATGCAAAAAAAAATCTACAACATATATTATTTTCATCTATAGAGTGATCATTTAGACATATTTGTTGATTTTTTTGTTTAAGTGTATTTGTTTTTCTAAGTTTTGTAGATATAAGGAAAATATTGTGGAAAAACCGCATTAGCACACAGGCTATGATGGAAGGTTGATTGCTTACCTGTTAAGATATTCTAATTAAACCTTTTGTAATTTAATCTCCCAAAACCTAGATTTTCGGGTTTTGGTTTGAATTAATGTTTTACTAAAACTAAAGAAAATGTGTGGAAGAAAAATATTTTACTATTTTTAAGATTTCAGAGACCTGAAGTTGACCAAAGTAATAGTATCTTGGCTGAAAATACCAAGGATATTTATAGGCAACAAGATGAACATAACATGTTAAGCATAACTTTGATGTAGATTTTTTCTATTCCACAATTTCCTAAGTTACGTTAAACTTCAAATGTTTTAAAGCCTTCACTCTCAAAGCTGAGGAGAGCAGAAATCAGGCTATAATTTATAAGTAAAACAACATGTTGCCTATTGCTCTGATTTGTTCTTATTAACAGTATTTAGGTAATTTTTTTCCCCAATAATGTTAAAGTAGGATATGTGATGTTTGTGTTTAGTAAAACAGAGCATGTGTTTCAAAAGAACTCATGAAACCCTGTTTTACCTTCTTAAACAAAACTCTGCCTAATAACAAGCCAATGAGATAGAGTAGCATTGTAGTCCCAGGTAACTTACAAGAAATCTAAGAATCAGAAAACTGTAATAAAAACTTATAAGGTCATGGAGAACCTAGGACCAGCCCATCCTGAATAAAAATATCTCAGTATTTAAGAAAAAAGACCATATACTAAGGCTGCTGTCATTGCCTGATTATTATTGATTATTTCATTTATATTTTGTCATTATTACCAAAAAAAGTATATGCTAGAATAAAAACAATTCAGAGGCTCTCTCTTTCCCTATTTTAAATGATTTAGTGGAGTAAAATGCTCACAGCCTTACTGCATCCCTAGTCAAAGCCATCTGTTACACTATCACTTAAACTTTTAAATATCCGTTGTGCATTAGATACGGTGTTGGAGATGCTAAATAGGAAAGGAACAAATGATGGAGAATGTAGTTACAGAATCAATCTTAAACCTTTATATCTGTGATCACCAAGCCCCAGGCAGTGGCCTGGTACCAGTCTACAGCCTGTTAGCAACAGGGCCACCTGAACTCCACCCCTCCCACCCCCATCCATGGAAAAATTGTCTTCCATGAAAAGGGTCCCTGGTGCCGAAAATGTTGGGGATCACTGCTTTATATCATCTTCTTCAATCATATGTTCCTGTCATTCTAACTTTCTCACTCCTCTACAGACCATGAGCTCAGGAATCAGACTACCTGATTTAAATCCTTGTTCCTCCATTTATTGTCTATTTGGCTTTCACAAATTATCTGACCTGCCTCTCACTTGCAAAATTGCAGTGACAATATTATCTGCTTCATGTAGTTGTGTGAGAATTAAATGAGATAATACAAGAGCTCAAAACAATGCTGGGCCCATATAAGCACTCTGTAAGTACTTGTTATCATCATCATTATTATTGGCAGTAGGATTATTATTACTATTACTAACTGGAATGTCATCAAGGCAGACACTTCTTTCCATTAGACACTTCATGACATCCTTCATTCTACCATCATTTGTTTTGTATCTACCACGTGCTGGTTTCTGTGCCAACCTTTGCAGTCATAAAGATCAATAAGACATAGAGACTCTTGAAAGCTTCCCTACGTAGCTTGTACCCCTTTAACCATTTCACCTCTTTTCTCAAAAGAAGTCACCACTTCGTCAGTTCCTTGTTCTTTTATCATTCTTTCTCTCCAGAGCCAGTTATGGATTAGTTTTAGCGTCCACTTTGGCCCTTGTGTAGACAAGCACTGTGGATGGTGCCCCTGCAGAGGTAACAGCATCTGTTTCAAAGATTTCCCACTTAACTCAAAGTACCTACCACACTCCTGCTACTCTCACCCTCGGCAAGTGGTTTTGCCTATTTCATGGAAGAAAATAATGAACAACATGAGCTAGAAACTCTGCTCATCCTCTCCAAACAAGGGACCAATTACCAGCATGAGTATGCTGTCATCTCTCTTCCTGCTGTGTTAGAAGAGAATTCCTCCTCGTCAAACCTGTACCATCACCTGAGCCTCGCAGGTCAACCTTTTCCATCTCCTCCAAGACCTCGTGGAGTCCAGGGACTTTGTTTTATGAAGTGTTAACTTTTTTCCTTCTCATATCTTTAAACTGTCTCATATCTTTAAGTTCCATTCCCTATTTCCCCTCTCAGATTCATTCTCCCGAGTATTGCTCTAACTTGCTTCTTCAATTTACACCCAAAGTACTCAAAGGAAATTTAAATTTGTATTACCTTTCATATTCATTCAACCCACTGTTGTCTGGCTTTATATCATATTGAATTCCCTGAAACTATTCTTCAAATTGCCAAATTCAGTTGAAGGTTGTTAATTTTTAGCATTTGATAGTGTTGATCACTCTTCGATTCTCATATCTTTCTGTTGGTAAAACGATGCTCGTTGCTGATTTTCATTTTGTCTCTTTGACAACTACATCTCATTTGTTTCTCTGCTCCTTAAATCCATGCTGTCTAGGTCCTTCAGCCTCTCCTTTCTGCTTTCTGGACACTGTCTTAAGATGCTGCTACACTGTATTTTCCACGTAATCTACCTCAAGGTTGTCTCAGCAAGACCACCCTCCAGCACCCACTCGTTTTGTGATGCCACACCCAGAGGGGATTCTGGTCAATTTTCAGTACAATGGGACCACTCTTACTATATGCTTGGATAGCTCACCTTATTAAAAAAGAAATGTATCGCTGGTTCCATTCCCCTTAAACATGCATTGCACTTGCAGGCTTCTGCTAAGTAGTTGAAGGGAAACTAATAGTATAAAGAGAATAGAGAACCAAAAAGCCATTTCCTTTAAGTCAATATGCAACATAAGATTTGATCACATGTAAGTATTCAGAGTTTAGTGATTTCGAAACTCCAAATAAATGGCTAATTTTTCCTGCAAATGAAAATCGAATTATTAAATTATCGTGCTGGTGTTAGGCATTTGTAATGGAAGGGAAAGGAAACTGTCTATTTATTTTTCCCCTCAAGGCCAAATTATATTTGAATGTTTCCTGCTTGATAGCTGCACCTGCTGGTAAGGACAAAGGATGTACTTTAACTTGATTTTGTAAATAACTTGCTGCAATAGGCCAAGATTTTGTGCCTGTACCTAATGGGCATGTTGCCTCCTTCTCCTTTGATTGCTTTCCTTTTTATATCATTTAAAAAGAAAAGGCTTGCACTGTTGTGTATACTAGCTTAAATCTGTTTTTGTTATTGCTTGAAATTATTTCTACTGTCATCTCAACCATTGTCAGCCAACTGTTTGTTTTTGGAATTTGGGGTGAGTTTGCTAAGGGAAGCTGTCAACCTGCTCAAATACACAGTCAACTTTATTATTTGCAGTGTTAAAGAAATGTAGTCTTTCCTTTCGCAAACTTTGTTAAAGAATAAAAGGAGCACAGTTTAGAAATTTTCTTTAAAAAGGCGTAAGTTGTGATCAACCTAACTTTAGGTAAATTTTAAATGCCACATTGTTTCAGGAATAAAATTGAAAGCAATTCTGTGATATCTGACATAAGAGGAGTCCAAGATAGAAAAATAGAAAAAAATACTTAGGAAAGTATGAATAACATGTAAAATTTGTTCTTTTTTTTTTTTTTCCTTAAATCACTAATAGAGTTGGGGCCGAGAGACTTAAGAATATTTTATATCCTCAGGTTACCGTAAGTGCTCAGTTTAGAGACCTGAAGAATCACATGGTTAATCAAGCATGTGGAGAAAGGTTCTTTATCATTCTTAAATGGTAGCATACCACTTAATTTTATATTAATATTCTCACGTGAATGCTGCATTCTTTTATTCCTGTGTTCATATTTAAAACCATTATAATAATTGTTTTTGCATGATGATTTTTCTGTTTCAAAAAATGAGAATGCCAGATCTAAACAAAGAAAAATAGATTGTGAAAGCTAAATTAATATCTCTTTTTATTGCTTTTTAATTCATCTCTTAAGTAGGGAGTGGGGCATTGATAGGGTCCACATACAGAAAGCTTGGCTAGAGGATGCAACCCATGTCACCGTCACATGGATAAAACACAATTACCATGGTCCGGCTGGAAAAATACGTGCCCAGCTACTCGGTGCCTATTTAGTGAGCACCTAGTATACATGTCTTACACATTATGCATGCTCGTGGGCATGTTATGCGTGTAATTGCATATGTGAAGTGAAGAACAAATTTCAGAAACCATTGCTCTAAGACCCAGTCTTTGCCTCTTGCTCACTTCCTAACAATTCATTTTCACCATCACAGCTAAATCTACAGGATATGATTATGATTTTCATTGGCCTTAGGTACTTTTGTCTTCATTGCCTCCTTCTTCCATAAAATGAAATGTTAAGCTATATTTTACAACTGAATTGGTATAAAGACAAATATATTAATAATATGAGTAAAACACTTTTTGACTTAAAAGTTTACTTTTTTCCTATAATTAAAAAAAGTTAAAATGTGTTCATGGGTCACTAAAAGTATTGTGAGCCTGAGGTACTGTGCCTAGTATCCCTAATGGATAAGCAGCCCTAGATACCTATGAATTCAATACTATTTACTGCCAAATCTGTAGTGCTTACCTTGACATTTTACTTAAACCCCTGAATTGAGAACTACCACTAGAAACTTTCTACTTACTCATGTTGATATTACCTTAGATTATCGAAACCAAATTCACAATTATCTTTATTTCCAACTACATACTTGCTTTGATGATCCCATCTTTTTCCCATTCTTCCAAAAGTAGCTCAGGAGTAATCCTGAATCTCTGCTTTTCCTCATATTTTATACCGAGAGTTTAATTTGAATAAGCTATCTTTTCTTCCCTTTGCATATGATCTCCACTACCACACTTTCTACAGGATAAAAGACTTTCCGTGTGAACTGAGCACAAGGTTTCTACAGGGTTTTCTGGTCTCTTCTGTACTATAGTTATTCTGTATACTAACACCAAATTAATTTTCTTAAGGTATTTATCATGGGATCATTTTTCTTTGAAAGAATCTCTAGTGTAAATAATATAAAACCTAAATATTCTAATTTATTCCTGCTGTAACCAGAGCTCATCTATTCATTCATCTAACTCTCCAAATGAATTCTTCACTGGACTGTGGGAAACTCCTCTCCATTCCCTACAAATGTCACTCCAGTCCCCACCGTATCTCCTTACCTTGGGCTGTTTCTTCCCCTCATTCACCACCAAAAGCTTCTCCACAGTTCCAGATTCAGGTTTGGTCCCGTGCCCTCCATGAGATCTTCTCTGATTACTCCAGACTATATGATTCGATTCCTCTTTAAATCCCAGGACATTTTTTTTTCTCTGATAGGTATGTCTTTTTTTTTTTATTTCAGCATATTATGGGGGTACAGATGTTTAGGTTACATATGTTGCCCTTGCCCCCCCTCCCCTCCTGAGTCCGAGTTTCAAGTATGTCCATCCTTTGGATGGTACACATTGCACTCTTTGTGTATGCATATACCCATCCCCTCCTCCCCTTTCCCCCTTCCCCCTCCTCCCTCCCCCCTGGAAGACATCCAATAAATGTTATTCTTATATGTGCACTTATGTGTTGATCAGTTAATACCAATTTGATGGTGAGTACATGTGGTGCTTGTCTTTCCATTCTTGGGATACTTCACTTAGGAGAATGTGTTCCAGCTCTATCCAGGAGTATACAAGAGGTGCTATGTCACCATTGTTTCTTAAAGCTGAATAGCACCCCATGGTATATATATACCACATTTTATTAATCCACTCATGTATTGATGGACACCTGGGTTGTTTCCACATCTTTGCAATTGTGAATTGTGCTGCTATAAACATTCAGGTGCAGGTGTCTTTCTTATAGAGTATTATTTGCTCTTTTGGGTAGATGCCCAGTAATGAGATTGCTGGATCAAATGGTACTTGTATTTGTGTCTCTT
>CAUYSK010015241.1:0-62592 GCA_963575035.1 Avahi laniger | reverse complement strand
ACAGAATGGGAGAAAATATTCGCAACTACACATCTGAGAAAGGATTAATAACTATAATATAAAAAATGAGCTCCAACAACTCAATAGAAAAAAAAACAAATAATCCAATTAAAAATGGGCAAAAGATCTGAATAGACATTTCTCAAAGGGATACATACAAATGGCCAACAGGTACATGAACAAAAATTTTTGACAACCTTAGTTATCAGAGAAATGCAAATCAAAATTACAATGAGGTGTCATCTCACTCAAAGTGGTTTCTATCAAAAGACAGGCAATAATGAATGCTGGTGAGGATGTTGGAAAAGGGGAACCCTTGTACACTGCTGAAGGGAATGTAAATTAGTGTATTCACTATGGAGAACAGTATGGACATTCTTCAAAAAATTGAAAAAGAACTATCACATGACCCAAAAATCCCACTGCTGGGTATATATTCAAAGTAGGAGAATTTAGTATATCAAAAAGATGTCTACATTCCCATACTTATTGCAGCACTAATCACAATACCCAAGATTTGGAATCAACCTCAGTATCCATTAACAGATGAATGGATAAAGAAATTGTGGTATATATACATGATGAAATATTATGTAGCCACAAAAGAATGAAATCCTGCCATTTGCAAAAACATGGATGGAACCGGAGAATATTATGTTAACTAAAATAAATCAATCATAGAAAGACAAATCTCACATGCTCTCACTCATATACGGGAACTAAATATTAAAAAACAATTCATTTTGTGGAGACAGAGAATAGAATGATGGTTACCAGAGGCTAGGAAGTGTAGCAGGGAAGGGAAGACAAAATGGGAATAGTTAATGGGTGCAAAAATAAAGTTAGACAGATTGAGCAAACAATATTTGATAACACAACAAAATGACTATACTCAACAATAAGTTTTTTAAAATAATCAAAAGAGTAGATTTGAAATGTTCCTAGCACAAAGAAATGACAAATGCTTGAAGTGATAGATACCCCAATTACCCTGATCTGATTCATTCACATTTTATGCCTCTATCAAAACATCACATGTATCTTATGTAGATATACAACTATTATGTACACATAATAATTTTTAAAATAAATAAATAAATTGATGTGCTTTTTAAAAATTCTATTTGACAAGTCCCCATGCCAAAACTCTAATTCTCTAAGGTTGACAATAAGTTAGCTGTGCTTTTCCATTTCTGACTCCCCTGTGGCCTCATTCAGAGTTCTGAAAATGGACGAAGTTTGATGTAAACTAAATGAAGAATACAAGGTTCAACAATTCTCCTCAGGCAAAATTCACCCATTTTCGGAACTCTGAATGAGGCCACAGAGGAGTCAGGAATGAAAAGCATAGCTAACTTATTATCAACCTTAGAGAATTAAAATTATTATAAAGCATTGGAAATAAACTAATTTGCTAAGTGACTAAAGTAACTGTCAATTGTATATTTACTTGAAACATTTGAAAAACAATATTTTTATTCAATAGAATTGAATAGAATTGTGTTTTTTTCTTAATTAACTTCTACTTTAATGGAAGAGGTAATTCTATTCAAATAATCTTAGATTTGATGAAACAGAAATACAGAAGGTTGTGACCTGAGAACACATAAATTCTCATCAGTTTTCTCTTTAATTGACTGCTCAGTCCTTGAACTTTGCCCTCCTCTCACTTTGATAAATTACTTGCATAACATATTTTTTAAAAAATCTGTAACCCTTACCCATAAGCTTCTAATAAATTCCAGACTGGTGTATCTAAGTGCCATGTATCTTACCTAGACATACACAAGTACTGCAAATTATGGCATGCACTAAACTGAACTAATAAACAAGATACTCATAGTGTCCCACTTTCTATTTCTCTTTTCTCATCATTCATCCATTTGGTTTAGCCAGGCAATAATCCATTCACACTTCTCGCTTTTCCTTTTATGCCATCTCCTTATATTTAGTCTAGCATCACAGGATACTGATGTAGTCTCTACAATGCATTTTGAGTCTGTCCACTCTTCTTTATTCCCATTAATAATACATCAGTGTTTCTCTGTCGTTTTGCTCCAAAAGTGCTGCAAAGTGCCCCGGTAGATCTGTTCTTTCCCATGTTGGGGTCCTGAATTCTATCTTACTTGTTGGGCAGAGGACCTAGAATGGACTTCAGAAGATACAGGTTTCTCTTGAAGCTTTTAATAAGCATTGCTATTTCCACCCACAATCATGGCATTCTTTATATTCACTCACAGCTGAAGTTTTTTTTTTTAATGTAAACCTACCATTTTATATTGCATAGTTGCAATTCTTTAAAATTCTCCAATCCTTAGAGATAAAATTCAATTTGTTCTGCATGGCACAGAAGCCCTTTCATGTTCTGATCTTTGTCTCAGTGCAGTAACACAAATTTTTGATGTCCGTTCTTTTCCTTCACTTATAACAAGTGTTTATGCTTCTTAAAATCTATGCAGATATACTGGTCATTTAATGTACTTTCCTCTTCTCACTAACAGAATTTTCTTTTGCTGAGAATTTCTGTATGGAAAACATAACTAATTTGTACATATTTTAATTACCTTACACTGATGAATCATTTACATGTTTTATCTGAAATAAACGTTTAGCAACTTTCAATGAAAGGCACTATCTTCATGGAGTTTATCAACATGAGCTCCATTTTGTCCTCCCTGCTAGTCTTTTGTACAAATTTTCCTCTCTGAGTGTTATTCTCCAGATCTATAGGGCAATGTACTTCTTCCCTCTTTTTCCTGGTTCATTCCCTTTCGATCTGTAGACCTCATCTCAAATGGGACTTCCAGATGAGCTCAGGTTCCCTTTTCAGTACTGTGCAAAGTACTGGACCCCTGGGCCAGCAGCATCAATATCACCTGGAAACTTGCTAGAAATGCAAACTCATGAGTCTTTACTCAGGTCCCCACTAGACCATAAGATTCATAAGATAGAAATTGACTTGTTGCTTTATTAGTTTCTGGGGTTTTTGTTTGTTTATTTGTTAACCATTATATTTTCTATACTTATACAAGGCTTGGCATAGAGTATGCACTATGCACTCAGTAATACTTACTGTATTATAAATATACAGCTGCAATTATTCCTGGGTTTTTCCTTGCTCTTCTTGTTATCCTATAACCTCATTGCTCTTGTCCATCAGATAGAAAGATAGCTAGATAGACAATCATTAATGAGATAAAGAATTTTCCAGTAATAAATATATTCCTCTCCTCTTTCTCAGGAAAAGTGACCAACAATATAAATGAGATTGCACTGACCAAGCTTAATGTAATAATTATGTTCTGAACATTTTGTTATTTTACGGTATGAATGTCTGTGTCAACACAGAGTGTGAGTTACAGTCAAGGCATCATGAAAAATTGGCTAAGTGGGAAAGGAATCGTATTTAGGATTTAGGCTTTCAGTGTACGATTTTACTCCTTACAGCCTCAAAAATTATAATTTAATACAGCAAAATTGACTGTTTTGAAACCAATTGATATTAATAAAATATTTGTTTATGTGGATGGAGTGTAGACATAGGGAAACAAATGCTTGTACTGGTATGAAGATTTCATGGTTGAGATGTTATCCCATCAGAAAACTTAATAATTCATCTTGAAGTCACCTTCATTTCTTATTTTTGATAATTAATTAAGAAATATAATTCATTAAAAGACTATTTTCAATTACTGAAATAAAAACTCATTCACATATCTTTTAAAACATACTGAGCTCCTTTGACTTTCACATATTTTATTCAAAAGTGAGCTAAGCTGATAAGTCCCTTTATTATTTTATATAATACTGACTTAATTCTCTGTAGCCACGCTCGATAGACAGTTATCGCTTATTAATTAAATGGATAGCATTTACATTTTAAGTTCCCGTAACAGGTCTTTTGATGATACTGGTCTAACTCCCTAGAAGAACAGAGAAACATTTAAAATAAGTGGATGAATATTATCATCTTATTTGTTTTTTCAATTCTAATGAGAGTCATAGAAACTAATAGAATATTTATGAAAACTTTGTGTCACTTTAAAAGTCTGGGTGAAAATAATATCATAATATGCATTCAAATGCTTTCACAAGAGCATTCAAATACCACATATTTGCAGACTCACAGAGAATAGCTTAACATTCATTGTCTCACTAAAAATGAATCATAAAACTAAAACGCAATTGCATATTAAGCTATTTAATTTGTAACTGCCCAGGCAATTGTTTCAGATAATGTATCCCATCTTAAGTAAGTGAATTTATATTTTGTTATGAAAAAGCCTTTGTCGTTATCCCATGTAAATCTATAATATATACCAATCATGATTTTGAGAAAAAATGAAAGGGTGTTTTGTAGTTTTTGATTAGCTTTATTATTAATGACAAAACAAAGTATCTAATAATATATTGAAACTTATTTTTTTATTACTGGGCATGAGATGTGGCTAGATAGTAAGAAATACAATTAAAATATTGCTCTACCACAGTAGTTAAATGGTAAATGGCACTTGTAAGGTGCCTGTTTGTAGATCAGAAAGTTAGTTATCAAATTGGATCTGAATATAAGGTCAAAATGAATCATCAATATGAAGACATTTAAATACATAAAATTTTGTAAAATGAGATATTTGAGTAAAAAGATAATTTAAATCTTTTGGTAATATAAACATTTGTATATTTTATCTGTTATTTAAATTGGCAAATAATATATGTAATCTGTAATAAATATAATATTTAACTTAACTCAAAGCTTAATTTAACTCTGAGCTTAACTACTTTGAATATTACTTCTGTGTTTCCATAGCTCAGGATTAGCATTATATATATTATATATGTATATAATATGTGCATATATTGTGATTATAAGTTATAAGAAATGTATTAGATTTTAAAATGCTATAAGATACTCTTATAGTTTTAGGCAGAAAACAATACATAATCTATTTTAATAATTACCTTATTAAATATTATATTTATTTATTAACAAACACAAATTAATATTGATTATAAAGTATGGAGTCTTCATTACATTGTAGTTTTCTATAGTAAGGTATATTTTGATCAGTTTTGTACAGATAAAATACCATGAAATATTTGAGTCATCATAAATATAAATTCTTGTTAATACTACACCTATAACTTGATTTGTATCTCTTTGAATTTATTTCTGTCACTTTTCAATTTATTTTGGGGGAATAAGATAATTTTTTTAGCTGAAATCTTAATTGTTAATTTAAAAATAACACATTTTCCTCTAACATAACACATTGAGAAATTTAAATTTTATTGAAAACTTTGTTGACATTGATGATTTCAATTTTTAAAAAACACAAAATATGTTTAAGCTGCACTTTTCACCATAATTTAAACCTTAAGGATTTATTTGAGACTGAACTAATTTTTCCTTTCTTACATTTCTCCTTCTCTTTACATATCTTTTTCCCTATCCTTCAACAGAAACAGACAACGCCACAGATAACTCATTAATTATAATGGCCTATGTAAGTTCTTAGTCTCCATCCTCTTTCCTAGTTCTGTGCACTCACTTCTTGTTTTTCTTCCCCCATTCTTAGTACAACTGTAGTGACATCAAAATATTCTATTTCTCTTTGGATGAAAACATTTGCCAAAATCAATCGGCTTTAGAAGATTGATTAGAGCCAAACTGACTTTTGGAGAATTGACCTGGAGCTATTTCAATCTGTTTACAAAACAACTTTGTTAAATTTTCTACCTGTACCATAAATTCAACATATTCATATACAATACCCATAACTTCCCTTGAAATATTTTTTTAGTCCCATATTTTTTATTGGCCAGTGGTGCAGTAATCTGTGTATTCCCCTGGGGCAGACACTGGGAGATATATTTGATCATGCCCTTGGATTTATCTTTTAGGATAGATCATCAAAACTACAATTTTTCCTGCAAAATATGTGATGAATAATACTTGTACTAGTCCCGTTAAAGGTCATTGTTACATCTCACTTAGCTTTTCTCACTAGTCTAAGATCAACTTGAATTCACTCTTTTTCTCAATCCATCCAGTGTAACAATACACTGTTTTCATACTAAATCACTGTTCTCTGTGTCTCATATTCAGTGTCACAATATCTTATTGCTCAATATTCAAAGTCTAAATAAAATTCTATGTCATGATGAACTTAAACGTAAATGTTCTTAAACTTTTGCCATAAAACTAATTATTCTTTCCACTGTACCATCACACTTCTCTCTTAGGTCAACTTCCTCACTGTTCCTTATCCAATTCCCCATTTCCATGTGCAAATTATTTTCCTTCCCAGAAAATCATTTTTTATATGTTAATATCCTGATCCACTCTTTCTATCCATTCATAATTTACATACTTAATAACCTTCAAAATTGTTAAGATCGAAACAATTTCCCTCTTTTAGTGAAAACCTGTAATGACTTAATTGGCAGCACAGAATTTATTCTCAGATCTATTCATACATGCTAATATTGTGTAACCCACATAAATGAAAGTTTCTGATGAGAAAAAGCATTTCTTAAACTACCAGGTGTCTTTCAGTCTTTCAGCCTGCAAACAACATTGAGCACATAGCAACTATGTAAACATAAATTGATCATTTTAATGTTAAAACTTTTTAGACAATAAAGTATAAATATATTCTGATTATTTCATAATTTATTCCCAGGTTTGTTACTTATACAGAAAATAATTTCTACTCCAGAAAATAAAAATGCATTTAAAAATTAAAAGGAGTCTAGTAAATCTTTCATTTAGTTTTGAAATAGTGTTACAAATTTTTCCTAAACATTCCTGACATGATAATATGGTCCAAGGGTTTTCCTCTTTTACATTTTTATTCTTATAAATATATTGACAACTGTTTTACTGGAAAATTCCTACCGATTATTACTTATTATGATTGCTGTCTATCTGTGGAGGTCTTCTTGCTTATATTTGGATTTCCTAAAGCCATTCATTCTTTTAAAGATGTTTATGAAGTACTCAAGTCTATGTCAATCACTCTTCTACATGTAGATATACAGAGTTAGAAGTAAACTGAAATGGTCCTTGACCTTAAGGAAAATTATGAAATTCTCTATGCCTTTGTTTCACGAGCTATAAAATGGAGATAATGATACAAACCTCATAGGTTTGTTTTGAGAACTGATTTACTGCAGCGAGGGACATAGCATTGTGTCTCATGCATGGGATATATTCAATAAATGTTAGCTTATTTCAATGCAATCTGAGCTGCCATTAGTATTTTTAATGGCCACATCATAGAGGAGACTTGTCTGATCATATATGTATATATTCTAAATGTCTTTGCACATATTTTTGGGCCATTATCAAATTTATGCAGTTGATTTATTTATACCTAGTTTAGGAATTACACATTAATGTTTATTCATTCATATATAGTCAGTTTTTCTATCTAGATTTAATTTTTTTTTTTTTTTTTTTTTGAGACAGAGTCTCACTGTGTTGCCCGGGCTAGAGTGCTGTGGCATCAGCCTAACTCACAGCAACCTCACACTCCTGAGCTCAAGCGATCCTCCTGTCTCAGCCTCTCGAGTAGCTGGGACTACAGACATGTGCCATCATGCCCGGCTAATTTTTTCTATATATTTTTAGTTGTCCAATTAATTTCTTTCTAATTTTTAGTAGAGATGGAGTCTCGCTCTTGCTCACGCTGGTTTCGAACTCCTGAGCTCAAACAATCCGCCCGTCTTGGCCTCCCAGAGAGCTAGGATTACAGACGTGAGCCACTGCGCCTGGCCTACCTAGATTTAATTTTGTTTTAGTGAACCTGGAATTTCTCTCAGTTTTCCATAGTATATGCATTTGATCTGTCTTCAGCCCATGTCAGCATATTAATCACTGGCACAATAAACTTTACGTGGCTGATGCATCTATAAATTCCTTTTAAATGTTGCTAGAAGTTTATCCTGGGTTTCACACTAATTTTCCAAAAGGAAAATTTCATCATAGAAGTTCAATTGAGGATATTTTGAGTGTCCCTGAATATTATTTTCTTTAGTACAAATTTCTTTATATTGTTGAAAAGGCTATTTTGAGTGATCATGTCAAATCCATTTTCAAAATCAAGATCACCACACATTTTTTGAAGAATTCATGATCTATAGTATTAATAATTACATAACATGATGAACAACTTGTTGCTGAATCTAAGTTACTTCACAGAAATTAATGCAGTTCTTCAATATTCTTGCACAATGTTATTTCAATAATCTTCTCCATCATATTATATAAAGCCGCATCATGTTTTTATACATTTTTTCCAATTTATGTGTCTTTTTTTTCCTTAACAATTTTCTAAACTACATGTATAATTTAAGACACTGGAGTAGTTAACTTTTTTTTTTTCAGTTTGTTAAGTTTTTCTTATGCAAAAATAAAGAAAATCTCCCAAAAGAAAGAATTCCATTCTGTGACATAGACTATCATTTCTCAAAAACATTTTATGTGAAATATTGATAAATCGATTACAATGGAAAAGATGGTCTCTGGTCAAATACATCAGGAATTGGGGTAAACAATGTTAAACAGATTTCTTCAGTGCAGGATTTTTCAATGCTTGCAGTAGGTAAGGCAAAGGGAAATAGTCTACAGGAGATGTGGCAGTTTAGGTTTTCCTTACTCATTAAACACAGGACTCTTTGAATAATGATCTCATTTTCATTCCTTCAGGGATTATCTCTCAGGATTTGTTTTCTCCCACTTTCACTTGGAAAATTCTGGCTTAGGAGAGTCTTAACGTAAAATTGCCCCCGAGCCTGCTGAAACAGGCTAAAATTGTAATATGTAGGTACAAAGCCACTCAAAATCAAATCACTCCCTCAGTCAATTTCTATATACTTAAAAAGACTTGACCATTCCTATAAAACTTAAATGCATAAAGGATGATCAATTTCATATTTATTTGTAAAAATCATCATCATTATAGATATTGTATATTAAAAATTATTGCAAAATCAAATGATAAAACGTTATGATTTTGCAGAGGAATAGAGCAATTTTTTTCTCACTGAGGCACTTTCCTCTGATAGTATTCTGTCATTATTTGAAAGATTCCACAATGCACAAATGTCCATTAGCGAGAGGAAGAAAATGATTGTTGAAAGCATTAATTTTGTTACCTTTAATGCATTGTTACATGATTGTACTATTTAAATATCTGGAAAAAAACAAACCGTGTTAGATGAGTACTTTTTTGTAATTTCTAGCTTCTCACAGTTTTACATGATCTTTTCTCATATGTTACACCAAAACAGGAAATTTAAGTGGGTACATTCCTTCTCCTAATTTTTTTTAAACCAATTTCCCTATTCTTTATGTTCATTTTGCATTGTCTCGAAATTATACTAGCAAGCTAAGCCTACCTACTTATTATTCTCACATACATAGTATTTTATTTGTTATGGAAAAGAAGCATAGGTGCAGAATGCTATAATTTTATGTTCATCTATACATTGTTTTATTCTGCATATTTTGCATTAATTTCACACATTATACAAGTCATGAGTATTTTTTAAAAAACTCACATTTACTGCAAGGATAGAGAAAAATAGGTCATATATAGTGATTGTATCTATGTGGTTTGTGGCTCATCATATTGTTATGAATTTCATAGCAAAGAAAAAATAGATGGTTAAAAGAAAAGACATTTTAACTATTTTATTAAACAAAATAGGACACACCAAACTACTAGAACTAAAATGTGGAGATAATATAAACTCTGCAGTTACGTAGTTTTCAGGTAATAAACTACATATCAATGGCATTGAACATAAAGTCACAGCAAAAATTTTTTATGGTGATATATACCCTACTATGCACAGTGAGAAACAGTACTCTGAGAGAATAGATGACCCGTTTGTTGTTTTTCCCTGAGAATATCTGTGTGTCATTTTATCAGCACCACTGTTCACATGAAGTCTTCTCTAGCTTAAAGTAAATGCCAGCATATTAGGATAACTTCATAGATCTAATAGTCAGCATTTGGAACATTCAGTTCAAGTGCTTACATTTTCATATGTAAAAATGACCAATTATTAAAAGAAAATGCATCCTTATATGGGATTTAAAATATCTGTAGACGTGTGCTTTTTAAAATTAAAGTTAGGTCATCACAAAATGTAAAAAAAAAAAAAAAAAAAAATCAGGGAAAAGGTAAGCCGCGGTGGTGGCTGCATTTTATTAGATCTCATGTCTCATGTATTGTCATTAGATCACCTTATGGGCATGGGAGTCTCAACACAGCTGAATCTGAATCTGAGCTGAGACATGCTTATGGTGAATTATTTTGTTCTCCTGAGGTGAAGTAAATGAAAAGGCTGACTTGTATCTTCCCCTCTGGGTTTTGCCTTCTGATAAATCTGGAGTCTAGTCCCAGCTTCTAAGCAGGTGACCAAGCATTATGTGATCCCCAAATTCAAGGATAGACAGTAGAGGGTAAATTTATTGCTCACTGTCAAATCTGAGCTTGAATGTATATGGGTCAGGCTCTTCAAAAGATTTCATTTTTTTCCTGTAGAGTTCTCCTCATCTCCAAACTGTGGCATTACACTCGAGAAAATCTTTGTCCTCCAGACCTTGTTTCACTTTTTAAAAGAGAAAGAACAGGTGATTCTGTGTATAGTATTATATTTTTTAATTTGATTTTACCCCGTGGGAGTTTCAACAAATAACTACCAACATCAGACTTTGCATTTGAACTTTATTTTACTAATTATCTTTGTTTAAATCTATCATCTCTCTAATTTTGTAGAAAGGCAAGTAAGTATAAAAGAGAAGAAACTTAAATATTATTTAATTTTAAAAGAGCAATCTTCTGTTCTACCATCTTTTATAAATTTAACATATTGCATTTCTTTTTTATTTTAAAGTGCATCAATACTTTCACTATTATTTTACTATCATTAGTATTAGATAGTTAAATATGATCATTAGAAATTTTTATTTTCTACCAAAGTATCTTAAGAAATAGAATTTCTCCAAAAACTTCAATCTCATTATTAAAATAATTGGTATATAATATGTTTTGTAGTGTTTAATTAGAAGAAAAAATGTAAAATTAGAAAATAAGTACTGATAAAATTAATTACATATGTGAAATAGAATAGTAACTTTTCTTTCAAAATCTAATAGATAATTGTGTAGTTAATATACTTTTTACAATTCCTACTGGTTTGTCATTGTTTGTTTATTTGTTGGTTTTCCTCTTGCTAGAAATGAGTTTTTTATCTTCATTCTCCTCTTCTTTTTCTTTACCATTACTATTTATTATTAGTTTTGTACTGTGTTTGAGAAATTACCAAGTAATTTGACCTTGAAACAAGTCCATTTCATACCTCACAGTGCTGAAGGTCAGAAATGCAGGCAGATACATGGGGTCCTCTGCTTAGCTTCTCACACAGGTGGTATCAAGGTGTTAGCCTGGCATGGCTCATTCAGATTGTTGACAGAATCCAGTTCCATGAAGTTGTAGAACTGAGATCCCTGTTTCTTTTCTTTCTATTTATTTTTGATATTACGAATATTTATTTTATCTTTTAAAATTTTTCTTATGTATTTTTAAATTTTACTTATTAGTAGAGTAGCATACATAAATTATGTATGGCCAGTGATTTTTAAAAACAAGCCAAAAACAACAACAAAAACATCTCCGAATGCTGCCTATTTGGTTTTACTAAGTTTGATAATTTGACAGGATTCATCTATTCCCAATAATTATTTAAACCTTTAATTTGAGATTTGAGGAAGTTAGAGAAAGAATTGAAGACACTGTACTTGTACTACAATATAAAAACAAATGCATTTCACTGTACATTTAAGCACAACCGAGTAAAATACACTGTAAATAATAATATACAAGGACTTTGCTAATTTTGACTTCTTTTCTCACAAAGGAATTGGTGAAATCCTTTAATAGGTATGGCTGAATATATCTACATTTTACTCCTCTTTGAGAGAAAAATAGAAAAGAATTATTTATGAGTTCTGCCATTTATTCTATAGCAGGTTTGAATACATTGCCTTTTAGGAATCTTTATGATCTACTGTCAGTGTTTCACCTCAAAAGATGGGCAATGTTTATAATGAGGTGAAAAAATATTTTAATTACATTTTCAAACTATAGGAACCGAAAGAGTTCAATAAATACATTATTTATTCTTCCGAAGAGAATGGTGTAAAAACACTTAAAAATTCGAAAACTAGTGTTTATTTTTCTCCATGTTGCCAAGGTAAAATTGTAACTTTTTAGCTTGTGATTTTGTTATAACTTTCTCAAATTCTTCTAACATTGTATCAACAGCATGAACAGCTTAAGAAGGAACAAATTTGATAGGGAATCAGTGTGTTACTTGTCTTAGTCCTTTTGTGCTGCTATAACAAAATAATTGAGACTCAGTAATTAATAAAGAAAGAAATTTATTTTCTCATAGCTTAGGAGGCTGGGATGTTCAAGACCAAGGTGGTAGCAAGTTCAGTGTCTGTTGAGAACCCAGATTCTCTGTTTACAAGATGACACCTTGTTGCCATATCCTCACGTTTCAGTAGGTGGAAGGGCAAAAATGGGGAAGGCTGTGTGAAGCTTTTCTTATAAGGGCCTTAAGCCCACTTATGAGAGTGGAGCCCTCATAACCTAATGGCCCCTCACAAAGGCCCACCTCTTAATACCACTGCACTGAGGATTATGTTTAAACATGAATTTTAGAGAGACACAAGCATTCAAGCCATACTAGTGTGGGGCTATCATACTTTTCAACAGTGTTTAAAGCATTTAAAACAGGTACTACACAGACAGTTGCATCTCTTTCTGCTCAAACCACCAAGTGTTTTAGATTTTTCTCATTACTATTTAATTAATATGAGATCTACACATAGTAATTTAACCATTTTGATAGTTATTTGCTTCAAAGAGTTTTTGATCCAATTCACATCATAACAATGCAGAATGAATTTGCATTAATTTAACAAAAGAATGAGAAAGGCACTCTGGTTTTATTTTTTCCTCAAATACTTCTGATTTTGTTGAGAGTCATTCTTGTTATTTAATTGTGGAATTTAAAAGACAATTTGATTTGACTTGAAAATATAAATTTTATCTAAAATGCATATGCCATTGATAAAATATTTTATAAATATTTAGAAGCTCATAATCATCAAATAAATGTAATGGGCAAAAGAGATTTACTCATATTCGGTACTTTTTATTATCATCAATTGTACACTTAGAACTATGAACACCTACCACTATGGGAGCCTCTGACATCCCAATTTCACAGACACTTTAAATAATTTATATAAATAAAAATTACTGAAATCTTGGAAAGGAAGTACTGTGATTTTCCTTTTAGAGTTTGTGACACTAGATCTTATTAGGAAACTTGCAACGAGGCACACAGGATACAAGTCCAATACAGTTTTTAACCTGTTTTGCTTGAGAGCCAATGGTCTAGTAAGCCACTTTCTTAACACAAAACATGAGTTGTAATACAAACACCTTTCATATCTGCTTACACAACATGGACACGCTGTCAACAATTGATAGGAAGAACACATTTTTTTTAGTGGCTATGCCACATACAAAAAGAATCATATCTATGTAAATAAATACAAAAGTAGATAATAAATTTCGGTACAAAAATTGAATAAAGTAACAGCAAAGAAATAACTTTGATGTAGGAATACACTCATATATGCGATTAGAAATCTTTGCAACAGTAGCATTAGTTTTGAATGAAATAATTGTTTTAGTGATCAGAAAGACTAAATTGTAGACACAAACCATTCTCAGTTCTCTTTAGTGACATTTATCCCTGGGCAAGCAACTTATTCCAGTGATAAGAATTGTACGTGATACAAGGCCTGCCTGCTCAGAATGTCCACAGGCTGGCACCCATTTCTTGAGGGCAAACCTCACATTTTCTATTAAGAATGAGAAGACGCAAACTCCTGCAGGGAAAATTACTACTCTACACTTAGTCCATGAAACATGAGTTTTCCAGAGTGAAGAGAATAGTTAATGATTTTCAGGTTGTTTCAAAGCCCAGTTCTTGTGAAGAGAAGACATTTTATAGAAATGAATGATATTTTGTTTTCCAGTTGGAAAAATGCATTTAAAGCTGATTTAGCAAAACTAAAAATGTGTCTCCATATATCAATTTTTTTTAACTTCACAACTTTGAAAAGAAATTTCTTCAGAGACCATGAATTATCAGTAAAAGCAAATATTGAAACATATTTATTAAAAACTAATTCATGAATAGTTCTATAAACTTACAAATTTATTTAAAATTATATTTATATTTATTTAAAATTCAGTAAAAATTATTGAAATAATAATTATTTTCTAAGAATATATGAGTGCCTTATAAGGCTTTTATATGAGGCCATTGATTCAACTGAGTTTTGATTGTGGGATTTATTTTTTAAATTATATTGGGAGAGTGAATGTTATTTGAAAACATATATTTTCTTACTTTTCAAATAATACACATTAATTTAATTTAAAATTTAGGATGTTAAATGAGTTTTTAAGTACAAGTTTTCATTTTTTTCTTTTCCTATTGTATTTCCTCCCAAGTGAAAAGCTCACATATATACACACAGATTTTGGTCAAGTTAGGTAGCAAACTGAAATTGGTGGCACAAAAAAGTAAAGGTTTAAATAACTAGATTCGGATTAGCTTATATACATATTACAAAAAAAAAAAAGATTATTGCTATCCTAACCATGACTTTTAATATGTTATCTGTTCTTTAAGATCAAAGACTATTTTCACCAACACTCAAATATAGTTGTCTGCCAGTTCCACCCCATACCATGCTGTTTGTATGTCAGTCTTATCAACTTGGTAGTAGGTAGTTGTATGAATAAATGGCCGCTCTCTACCAACACTATCACACACACACACACACACACACACACACACACACACACAGAGAGAGTACATTGCAACTTATCTGTAATTTAGACATCCAGTGTTCTACTCGCAACTTAACTTAGCACTGGACACTCTATAATACTTTACAGAAGTAAATTTCAATAATTACTGTCTGCATAAATGTCAAAATAGTGGTCAGCATACTGGTATACATATTTATCAACATAAATAGTGCTTTCTATATTTCATCAGTTTCTAATTTTGTTTGTTTTCTTATTTCATTTCTTTTTTAGTATTCTTTCATAACACCTACCTGTCATTTTATATAATTATACACCTTTAGCAAATTCTAATTCAACTGGAATATTTTTTTCTTAAACTCATCTATATTTCTATGCTGCCCAAAAGAAGGAAGAAAATATATCCCTATACTGACACTTTCCCTAGAATCAGACTCAATAAAAGTCGTTTAAATGCCAGCACAATCCACCTATGATTGTTTACAAATGGTTTTAGTTTAACTCTTAATATATATTCTCTATTGCGAAATTATATTTTAAGGAATGATTTATTAAAATATTTTAAATGCTGATTCTAAATTTTTCCAATTTAATTGAATGAAAAAATCCACAAATTATGATTATCAATAGTTTGGAAAGATATAGTAAAATCAAATTAAACATGATATCTAGCAGTCAGTCCAGTTAAAGTGCTGAAAAGAATTGCCTTATTTTTTTTTAATGTTCTCTGAAATAAGTTACTTGGAAATAAATTTTCTGCCTACTTGCATGAAAGGTAACTATAAGGGAAATTGCATTGCAGTTGGTTATGCCTGAGTATATTTCACAGCCAGAATTTCAATTACTAAGGACCTTACATTAGTGAGGCAGGAGAAATCTGTCAGTTCAAAAAAAAAAAAAAAAAGAAGTGAGTAGACTAAAAGTATCTCTTCTCCCGTGCTTGCTCTATGTATGAGAAGAATCAATTTGCTTTCATCTTAATCCCAAATAGAAGGAGCAATTGACTTTGGGGAAATCCTGTAAAATTTATTGCCGACAGCATGTCAGAGAGTACTTTCTAAGGATGACAGAACACATGAATTGATTTTGCTTCCAGAGACACCAGGATAACTGATTCTCTCAATCACAGAGCGTAGCTCTGGGGTTTGTTGTCACTTTTCCCTGCAGTTGGAAAGGCTTATATCAAATATACAGGAGGAAAACTTGAGAGGAGACGTCCAACGTGGCACTTAATTAGTGTGACGTATCAACTACCATTGTCCTTATATAGTTAATATGCAGATTTGTTTTACTAAATATATGAGAAAGAAAACATTAACTTAAATATAGCAACAGGATTTCTCAAATATATTAATGAACAAAATAAGGTACTTATTTCACAAATATGAATTAAAATCTATTTTAAGAAAGAAATAGTTTAGGTGGAAACTGTGTCCCTCATTTGAAATATATATATTCTCTGAATCAACTTTAAAATCTATAAAATAAAAATGAATATAATTATCAAATTCAGTGGTTGATATGGAAAGATTTATTTAAATGGAATGCTTCTTAAATATATAATGTTCATATCTTGTCAGTTTCATGGGATATGTTTATATAGATGCATGTGCCTATACATACACACATATGCACAAGGTGGTGTACATATACACATGCATGTATGTACATTGTCTTTCTATATAATGGAACCTACACAAATATACATATGCATTTATGTGCATGTATATGTATAATAATATTTCATATATTCAAGTAGAATTTACATATTATAATGTACTTTCAAAAATATGTGATATAGGCAGAATTTTTTTTAGCTAAAAAAATAATACAAAACAAGGAATGGAGTATCATAGACTTTTTGTCACCTCTTCTCTCCATTATCCTCATAACTCCATCAAACATGCAACAATCAAACTGAGAATCAAAATGCACACATTCTAATTTTAAATTCCTCTGTAAGAGAGTTTCTGCAGAGGTCTCTAGAGAAAGACAATGGAGAAAACAAAAGAATAGTGCCCTGTTTCCCTTCCGTCTAATGAGAAAAATGTCTACACATTACTGACAACAGAAATGACTCAATGTCATTTGGAAAACATTAACCAGTCATATACCTGTCTATTCTGAGAGCAGTTATGACAGAAATGTTGTAGAGAGGCCCTTATTGCTGAGAACTGGCAGAATACTGCCCATCAATCTCTTTCCTCAAGCCTTTCTCAGGCAAAAATTGAAAATGCCTCCCCTTCACCTTGAGCCAAGTGAAGGAGGTGTTAAGGCCATTACAAGAAGAGTGCATCACATGCCCGCTGGAGCCTAAGGCCCATAGGAGCTGGTATGAGAGGCTTCGCATGCACAGGTAAAGGGGTCAGAGAGAGAAAGCCAAGGCTTCACCTCCAGAAAGAGGTACATGCTCCACAGACAGCAAAAGGAGATGACCTTGTGACCCTGCTGAAGAGAACTGCCTGGAAGTTTAAAGGAACCTTTGATAAGAAAGATGTTAGGTTTCCTTGACCCAAAGGATGAAAAAAGGAGTCCTAAGTGAGGTGCCATAGAAGTGTTAGACATGATCTATGTCAAGGTGACTGCAGTTCCAGGTTCCTAGTGTGGAATGTCAGAATTCACAAGAAAGATTCAGCAAGGATGCATCAATCATGGTGAGGACACCATTCCAAGATTCCAGCTAACTCTGCTATGTTTGAATGTGCAGCTTTTAGCAAATCCTCCCCTTCCTCTGGGTCTAATTGTGGAAGGGGACAAAATAGCAGCTAACTAGGATTATAGAAAAAAAAAATACAATAGGAAGAAACCAACTAGTTCAGGTCCCACTGGAAACTTACAGGCCTTTGAGCAGACCCAAGTTCAAGGTCTGCTAATCTGGACTGGATGGTTGCTCTGTGATGACTGTCTTGGTTTGGATTTCTTAATGCCTAAACAACGAACAATCTATAAAATATATTATATTTACACCTAACAAACTATGGGAATTGTTTGAGATTTTATCTGGAAATGGAAAGAAATAAGAAGATTTGCGCACAAAGCAAATGTAAAGGGATCATGAAAGTAACAGTAAGTTGGTTTTTGGTTACAGGCCAAGTCCAGTTCATTCGATAAACCAGCTTAAACTGTCAAAGGTTTTTCAACCTCCAGTGTGAAGCCATTTCAATATCCAGCAACTCTCCTTGTAAATACTTTATCCAAATTTTAATAAGCACATTTCCAATCTTAATTATAGGCACAATTTGCCCCTTAGCCATTCCTGATATCTGTCTTACCTCAGACATTGTCATACCTGCATGGTCCCAGTGAATGGTTTTGTTTCCTGTGGCCTCAGTACTCTGCAATCTATAGTCCATACTTCCTCCAGACTGGTGTTTCAAGAACTCAGAACCCAATAATTTCAATTTTTCTTCCTAAACTCCAGTCTTCACCTAATTGCCCCACCCACTGCCAATACACTCAGAATAGAGGCCACCTTTTTCGTGGTACATATTTTGGATCTGTCTCTTTTGTCTGTTTCTTACTTACCTTTTGGAAATCATGCCCCCTGCCCCTTCTTATGTAAACTCTTTTTGCTCTAATATCTCCCCAAAAATATACTGCCTGCTCATCTCCGTGTAAAATAGCAGCTCTACTGTCTGACTCCTTACCTGATTTGGTTTTAACCTGGTGAGTATCTACTTTTCCTTTAAAGTTGGTCTCAGAGACACTTCTCCTGGTGATATTCTTGGGAGCCTTCCCTAGCCTTTTTCAACCACCATGCTGAGTTAAATCCCCCTATTCTACTATATTAAGCTCTTACTAATTTCTCTCATAGTATGAGGTCTGTCATAGTAAAAAAAAGTAACAAATTAAATAGATGCTTCTACTAACATAAAAATCGCCAGTAAAATACAACTTCTAAAGAATACAGTATTTTAATCAGTCATTTTCACCGTGTGAATGAATATAATGAAAATTTTCAAAAACTGAAACAAAATTTAAGTAATGATATTAATGATAAATTATAACCACCAAATAAAAAGCTGGTATCTTTTACTGTATAAAGATATATAAAAATATTAATAGTAATGTGAATATCATTAATGGTTATGGTTTATTAAGAGCCTACTCCGTCCCATATGAGTTTTATAACATTGTCAATAAATTTGTATAAGTTAATTTAATCAAATCTCAAAATCATATATCTTACATGATATCTTTCCATTCTCTAAGTGAGGAAACTGCTATTCTGAGAAGTTAAGTAAATTCACAGATCTAACAAAACAGTAAAAGAGCTAATCCTATTTCTTCCTGATTCTGAAGCTCTTGCAGTTAACTTCTAGGTTTCACAAAATGAGTCTTCAGACCCATGATTTTTACTTTTATTATATCTGCCTATCATACATTTTTATTCTTTCAAATGAAAACAGAAATGTAGGATGATAATTTTAGCTTAGTTTTTGAGTGTGCTCCCAATCATTAATTAGGGAAGCAGGGAAAAGTTTATCTTATAATTTCAATGAGACTCACAAACATTTTCCATTTTGTAAGGTCCTTTAGATGAAATCCAGTCACTAGTTAAAATTTTCTCATTCTCCCTTATGACCTTTTTTCACAGAACTTGAGTTATTTTGCGTTTGGTACTGACAGGGTATGTTGACCTCTAAACAATATTAGCTGACCTTGAAGGCCAGGGCTTTCTAATTTATGTCTTGATAGCTTTAATATTTTTTTTAAACTGGATACTCAGCTATGGAGAAATGTCTTTGACAAGAAATTCTTTTGAAGTACTTTTTTTTAATCCAGAGATGATTTTTTTCTGACAATTTTATTCTTACAATATTTTCTGAAAAACATAATTTGTAAGCTTATTCACTCTTCCCACACATATTTAGGAAGCATATACTATAGGGATGAGATAAAAGAGAAGTTACATATAAAGAATAATCTCAAGACTTGAACCTGTGGATTCACAATAGTGTGCTTGAGAAATATATATACATGTATATTATATATATATATATGGTCTATGAATCTATACTGAGGCTAACTAATTTATTAAACTATAATTAGGTATGCTAGAATATTATATTAAAATAAAGCACTTAATATATAACTATGTCTTTGTGTATTTCACCTCAAAAAACATGTAGTCTTTTTCTCCCACTTTTAGCATGAATATACTGATAATAATATTATTAAGTTCAAGTGACCATTTACATATGACAATTTCCAGATAAGTCCTATATACTAGAATTTTATCAACATTAAAATATATTTTACTGAAATGAGAATTAAATGTATTGCAAACTACATAGTTTGTGTAAAACCACCTGAAAAGAGCTAATTCTTTCATTATTCCTCACAAGTAAGTTTGTGATTCCTCCCATACAGGCATTCTTAAGAAAGGTGTGGACACTTGTTTAATTTTTCCCTGATTGAATGTAAGATCCTTATTAACAGGACCCCTAATTATCTTATTCATGGCAATATGCTACCTGGTACTAAATTTTAAGTCACAGAGTACTCCTGTACCTGGATTGGCACAAGAAAACACACATCTCATGCTTATTGTTGAAAGCTGATATTTTCCCAGCTTATGGACATTCTTTTTATTTTGTCGTCTCAATTATCTTGAACTACCTAGAGATAGCTGACATGACAAAATAGAGGATGCTTAGCTTCTATTGTTAACATTAGTTTTGCTTTTCAATTTGTCTTAATTAATGATTCATATCAATTTGTACAAAAAGCTTTGAATCCACAATGTAAATACCAAAATGTTGTTGGCCAAAATTATTAGGTAACAAAAGTGACTGATCCTGTGGCTCTTTATGTCTCTAATTTTAGCACTTCATCTGTGTATCATATCTGTATTTTCTTTCTGTGAGATAGGGAACTTTAAGCTCAATTTTTTGGGGGAAGAAGGATTTCCTGCTATGTGTACTAAATAGAAAGCAACCCCAATTAAACAGTGCGTGATGCTTTTTGCTACATCCTCAAGAAGCAACTTCTGTGTCCCTTTATTTTTAATATTCTGGTTCATATCATGCATATCATGTCATGTATGTGTGTACTCTAATTATATTTTATTATATTATAATTATATTTGTATTGAAATTTATATTCGTTTATTGTAATATATGTCAATACAATCAATAGCAAAATTCATACTAAGAAAAAAAGAAAAGTTGAAATTTTCTTTTTAATCTGGGCTATAAATCAATAGCAGTACTCAATCATTCAAGCACATGTGTTTTTTGACATATAGTTTGACAAGACATTAAGTGGCATTGACTTGCTATCATCCACCATTACTCAATATGTCTACAGGAAAACAAAAATATTCTGAAATTCCTTGACTCAATTTGTAGAAAATATATTAATAGAAATAATAAATATACATAATAATAAATATACATATAAGAGCACTGGAAGTCTTAGGAAAAAAGTTACCCACTTAATGTTGGACTTTAGCCTACTGTAAAATATATAATGAAATAAAATACCTTTTTTGAAAAATCCTATATTTTATGGGAAAAGGAAGGAGTTTTTGATGAAACCTTTAGAACAACTGTGACTTTTGGAACTCAATATTCTATCTCATTGTCTCAACTATGTCATTCCCTTGTAAAGTCTCTATCACATTTATTGATGGATGTGAAGGGAAAACCCTTTACTTCAGTTTAGATTCAAGCATATAAGTTATATGTTTAAAATATGTAAAACAAGAAAAACAGAGAATATTTACAGATCAGTAAGTGTTTGGGGATATTTCTTGGGAAGGTGTAAAAGTGGAAAACAACCCTTCAAAATATCTAACTCACATGAAGTCAAAGTATTAACACCTCAGAATGGCAGCAGAAAGGCTGCTGACAGGATTGAAGCTGAACACCTGTCTGTAACTTGCATATATTAATATTTTGCCTCTCATACTTAAAGGTGAATATATGACATAGCATCTCATGTTTGCCCAGTTTCTTGACAAAAGAAGCAATCGAAGAATGTTTTGTTAATTGGAGTTTGGAGACTATTCCTGCTTTACAATTGCAAATCTATTACAAAGCAAAGCCTTATCTGTATGGATGTCTCAAGATTTGTGAGAAGCTGGCTTCACATTAATATTTATTATGCAGATTTTTTTAAATATCTAGATCAGAACAATCGGTTTATATATTTCTGTGCCATGTTCTGTTTCTTCTCATGTTATCTGAAAACTCTTGAGGAAATTCGTGGGTTAGAAAATTATCTGCAGAATGAGAAGTAGATTCTGCCAGAAAATTATCCTTCCTGGAAGAGTAAGTAAAATATGCAATCACATCAAGAATACATAACCAGAGCCACAAAATAAGGCAGATCTTTTCATTACACTTAAATAAATATATAAATGTTATTTTCTCTCTAACTTAAACTGAAAAGATCTCTCCATGTACAAAATTTGAAGTTCTATATGAGAAATAAGAGTAGGATATTTGAAGTCATAAAAATAAAAGTGTTATAATAATGTTGGCTCAAAATTAATGGGCTTTTTTGATTCATTGTTAAAATGACTGAAAGAAAATTGTCACCTGATTATAAAAAATTATCATCAAAGACAAAGAGATTTCAAGTAAAAAAAACTGTGAACATCAATAGAATAGCTAGAGGAAAATGACAAGAGGGGAAGAATTAATTAGACAGAGTCTGGTATTTGATTCAAAAGTTGAATTTGACAACAACCGACCAAACAAAATATAAAAATGTATCATTAATATTTAGTTACTTAAGAAACATTTCAGACCATCAAATCTGACTTATTTCCTCTATAATTGAAACGTTAACTAAATGTCCAAGTAGATATGCTTAGATATGATTCTAGAATCTAACACTTCACCTCAGTGATTAGTTTGAGAGTTTTGTCCTCTTTAAAAAGTATCACATTTTCTTTTTCTGCCTGCATAGCTCCAATTTTCAAGTATTTTGGAGTTTTAGACATTTTTAACTACAAATTCAGACTTAAGTTATTATATATACCATGAGCAGTTTCTCTGTTGATTTTCTGAATTGTCTCCTATTGAGAAATGAAACTAGGATTCTCAAAAAGGATGAATAGACACCCCCATCCCACACCCAGCCTCCTCTAGGATGAATGACCATCAGTGTAAAATCAGTAAAAGAGAATACAAATGCAGAGTGAGTGCGAAGTGGTCAGTCTGCTGAATAGCAGAGCTGGCTGAGGTTTCCAGACACACTGACCCTCTGATTCTGCTGGACCTGTGTCGGTGTAAGCTCTGCAGTGAGTGGAGAGGATGCTGCTGCTTCTAAATTGCCTCCGTATGCTTAGGGCTGGCCTCCAGGGCCCACTACAAAAGACACCCTTAAATTGCATCATTTCCTAATAGCCTAAGGGATTCAAAAGTTTTCGTTTCTAGCCCTTAAGTTAGGAATGTCTAACTTTCTTGCATTTCTTGCTCTGAAGTTAGTAAGGATCATAACTCCTCCGTCTTTGTCTTGTGAGAGCACAGTTCTTTTCCGGGGAGTTGAGTTTTAAATAAGCCAAAATCTGTAATTAACTTTGAAATTTAAAAAAAAAAAAGCATCAATTTCAAAATTAATGTATTTCTATGGTATTCCCCTTTGTTATAGTTCTCTCCCCCAAATAAGAGCAATTTTTATCTGAAATTTCGTTATCTTTCCCTGATAAAGCTTCTCCTCCACATTATCCTCATCTATCTTTATCACTACTCTCCCTCTTCTATCTCTGACCATTGTATATTATATTTAAAGAAAAAAAAGGTAGATTTGTTGCCATTTTTCTTTTTTTTTAGAGAAGTCTCGCTCGGTCATCTGGGCTAGAGTGTCGTGTCACCCTAGCTCACAGCAACCTCAAACTCCTGGGCTCAAGAGATTCTCCTGCCTCAGCCTCTCAAGTACCTGGGATTACAGGTGCATGCAACGATGCCCAGCTAATTTTTCTGTTTTTAGTAAATATGGCTGGTTTGGAACTCCTGAGCTCAAGTGATCCTCCTGTCTTGGCCTCCCAGAGGGCTAGGATTACAGGCATGAGCGACCACACCAGGCCAGTTTGTTGCCATTTATAACAGACTGAAATCCATCCTCTCTATTAGCTTTGCATTTTCATTCTGATTTTTTTAACTCTTCTTTGTGGGAAGGCATCAACATTTTGCCTATATCCTGTATTCGACTTGGAATTTTCATTGTTGATTCTGTAGTTTATTGCTTTTAAATTTTTAATTTAATTAATTTAAATTTAATGATGAATTTCGTGTTTCTTAAAATGGAATTTTTTCTCACATGTATTTTAATTTACATGCCAGTCTTCTCCATCTCAGTAAATGACAAGCTCATTTTTCTCCTTGCTCAGGCCAAAGTAATAATAATAATAATAATAAAAAATAATGACAAAACAAACAAATAAGTCACTCTTGACTTTTTTCTTTCTTTCATACCTCACAGGCAATCCACCAGAAAATCTCCTCAACTCTTCCCTCAACATATATCCTCATTGCATCACCTCATTTTCACCTCTGTTTCTGCTGTTTTATGTAGAGACATTATTACCTTACATTGCAGATCTCAATATCATTATATCTCATTTCTTTATTCTCTTCTTGCTTCCATATTTTACATTCTTCACAAAACAACAATTTGGAAGATCCTTTAAAACATACACAATCTCATGAATTTTAATATCTGTTATTACCATTTTCATTCATCTGCTCTTTCCTTTTTCTAAGGTAAATATATCTTTATACAAGTTACTTTGAGATTCTGGGAGAAAGAGCACACTTTTCACCTCATGGAAGGACGGAGTTGTCACTGTAACTCACAGGGTAATGAGATGTGAATGGCAGTGACATGAGTCGGGTCCCAGCAAAAGTTCCTCCGTCTCTTTTGTTTTTCCCTTCTACCTTGGGATGCGGTCATTCAGCATAGATCCCAGGATGAAATAACACATGGAGTAGAATAACAGCTGACCAAAATCCATGGATGCGTAACATGGGCAAGAAATAAATCACTACTGTGTATATCAGAGTCTACCCAGGCTAAGAGCTTTTCTACTTCCATTACCCAAAACCACCCAATACTTCCTGCACAATGGAAACCAATAGCAAGAGCTGCAGGATCTTCCATGATTTAGCTATCACCTCTCTGCTCTTGTTACTTTCCTCCCACATATTCGGCTCCAATCACATTCACTCCTAAAGTTCTTGGACTCCTTCAGTTCTCTTTAGCTTTACACAGTTTGCATTGGCTTCTACTACTGCCTGGAAGGCTTTTCTCTAGATAAATGCCTGGCTCATCCCTTCCCTTCATTCTCTGATAAAATATCACTAGAATGTTTGTACCCTCACAATACCTTAGAATAATAAAAATAAAAATAAAAATAAAAAATAATAAAAATAAAAAAAATCACCTTTTCCAAAAAATTCCACATAATATTGAAAGCAAATTAATTTCTTGTCTCACACTCTACTTTGTCATTATATAATTTATCACTTACATGTTTAAAAACAGCAGCAACAGTAGACATTTATTGAGTAGTTACCACATGCAAGCAGTGTGCTTATATATTTATAATTGTTATGTCTTCCTGTAGAATTTACATCTTTATCATTATATGATGACATTCTGTGTCTGTAAAAACAGTTTTTGACTAAAAAAACATTTTATCTGATATAACTATAGATACTCATGCTTTCTTTTGGTTTCTATATGCATAAAATATTCTTTTCAATCTTTTCACTTTAACTCTATTTTTTCTTTAAATCAAAAGTTAGTCTCATGTAGACAGCATATCTCTGATTCTCATGTGTGTACTTTTCTTTTTCTTTCACTTTTTCAGCCATGCTATACTTTTTGAATTGTGAGTTTAATCCATTCGTATTTGAATGAATTACTGAGAGGCAAGAAATTACCTCTGCTCTTTTGTTAACTGCTTTCTATCTATTTTGCAGGTATTTTGTCCCTCTTTTTCTATCTTATTGTATTTCTTTGTTATTTGAGAATTTCTTGTAGTAATTTATGTTGATTCTTTTCTCTTTATCTTTTTTGTATTCACTATGGTGTTTATTTGTGGTTAGCTTGAAACTTGCATAAAATATCTTCTATTTTACATTGCTAACTTAATTTTGATCACATATGGAAATACTATACTTCCCCCACTTTATGTTGTGCACTTCTAGACAACATTTAACACACTCTATATTGTATATTTCTTAATAATTTTTTATATTTTAATTTTTAAATTAGGGTTTATAGGTACATAGTAAAATATGTACCACCATTACAGTATTACATTAATCTGTATATATCTATTTATCTTCACCAGCGATATTTGTTGTATATAATTTTATGTGGTTATTTAGCATCTTCCGGTTTTAATTTGAAGAACTTCCTGAAGCATTTCTCATCAGGCAGGTCTACTTGAGAAGAGCTCCCTCAATCTTTGTTTGTCTCAGAAAGAATTTATCCCCTCTCCCCACACTTTTAAAAATTAATTTCCCTGGGTATACTATTTTGCGTAGAAGATTTTCTCTTTTAGTACGTCAAGTATATTATCCTACTTTCTCCTGGCTTGTAAAATTTTTGTTGAGATAGTTATTGTTAATCCTATGGATATTCCCTAATATGTGATGAATTGGTTTTCTCTTGTTGCTTTCAAAATGCTCTTTGTCCTTGACTCTAGATAATTTGATTATAAAGGGATTTTTTTTTATGAAGATCTCTTGATGTTTAGTCTATTTGCAGTCTTTGTACATCATGGATCTGAATATCCATTTTCCTCCCCAGGTATGAGCAACTCTCTGTCATTTTTTAAAATAAATTTTCTTTCCCATTATCTTTCTTTGCTCCTCTGAGATTCCCACAATGCTTATATTGTTTTCTTGATGGTATTCCATACGTCACATAGGTTTTTTCACTCATTTCATTTGTTTTTCTGTCTGTTTTCTGACTGAATAATTTCAAATAATGTCTTTGAGTTTGATGATTTTTTATGTGGCTTGAAAAAGTCTTTTGTTGATGCTCTCTATTCCATTTTTCAATTCAGTTATTATTAATATATTCTTCAGTTATATAATTTCTATTTGTTCATTTCTAATAATTTCTGTATTTTTGCTGAACCTCTAATTTTGTTTGACAATTATTTTCATGAGTTCATTTAGTCACCTATTTATGTTTTCTTATTCTTCTGCTTCTTTAAGGCAATTATTTTAGATTATTGTCAGGCAATTTATAGACCTCCATTTCTTTGGGGTTGGTTAACGTACAGTTGTGTTTCTTTGCCATTGTCATGTTTCCTAATTTATTGTGTTTCTTGTAGCCTAGAGTCAGTGTTTGTGCTTTTGAGGAAGAATCTTCTCTACTAGACTTTATGGAATGGTTTAAGTTGATAAATTCCTTCACCTAAGGATGGTGTATAGGATTTGGCTGGGTGGGGTGCAGTTGTTGCTACTCCAGGGAGGGCACACTGGTATAGTCTCTGTGCACCTATCTCAGGTGATTTCAGCATTAGTGAGGATGGCTAGGATCATCAGAAGTCTAGCCAAAGCTGAGGGTGTTTGAGGTAATAGCAAAGACTGTTGGGATCTTTGGTGGCAAAGACTGCTGGGTTTCTCCTGTTTCCCTTTTTCTCCACAGAAGGAAGTCATAGCTCAGAGGGTTCTTCTTAGTTCTGGGTCCCGTACATAGACACACTTGTGGTGACAGGGTGTTGATGTCTGGTATGAAGGTATATGCAGAGCAACCAGAGAGCCAGGCTCTGAAGTGTGGGCGTGCATGAAGTAATCCTGATTCCAGGATATGAAGTGTGGATACGCCCATTACAATAGTAGCTATGGTGTCTGAGGCGTGTGTGTGTGTGTGTGTGTGTGGTGACTGTGGCTCCAGTATCTGGGGTATAGCATGTTCACTATGGCAGTGGCTCTGGTATTACAGCACAGGTGTGCATGCTGAGAAAATGGTATCTACTTTTTAGATGTGGGTATTCATGGAGAGATTATGACATGTAGGTGGTTATAATGGAGGAGAGGGAAGTGAAAGTTTTGTCCTGGGTGGTGCTGTGTCAGTTTCTTTTCCAGGACATTGCAGCAGTATCTCCTTTTCCAGAATGTTTGCCATAGCTATGATGGCTCTTGAGGTCCTCAGTAGCAAGGACTACTTGGAGACCCTGAGAAGCAGGCCAATGGGCACCTGCCCCATGGCCGATACTGATAACCTATATCCTTTTTCTTTATTCCTAGCCATCTCCAAATAGCTCTATTATGCCAAACTTCCCATCAATCTGGGGTGGGGTGAGATTGAAGCAGATCCTTCAAGCATTGCCCCAAAAGTCTGGGAAATCTGATTATTTATCACGGTTTCCTTTTTTTCTTTTTTATTTCAGGGTATTATGAGGGTATAAACATTATGGTTGCATTTTATGACTTTGCCTTACCCAAGAGAGGGTTAGGGGCATGCCCTTCCCCTCTACAATGCTACCCTTGTCCTTTAGATGTAGATTTTCCTTTTTCCTGCAAGGGGAACTTGCGAGCTGGGGAATCCCCTCTCTCATTGAATTTTGCTAGCCTGAGGGATGGGATGATACCGGCAAAATGAAACTGTTCTTACTCCCCTTTCTATATAGTTATTTTCCTTTTTTTCACTGTGTTGTTGAAGCTTCTTAACTAGACTCCTGAGCAATGCAGACCTTTTTTTCATTCAAGGATATCTATGTAATTGTTGATTCCTGTGGAGAGAATGGGCTGGGATCTCCTACTGGTCCATCTTGCTTACATCCCCCCACTCTCAGAAAGGCATTGTTTTAGCTTGTGTCGTTCCTGCAAAATACTTAGTAAAGACTTAAACACACTCAGGAAACATTTGTTTTACATGAACCTATAACCTCAACTTTAATATTAATGAGCAAGAGGATGGGGAGAAATTTCTCTGCACAAAACACGGAAAAAGCGTACAAACTAACAAATGATTCATATGTGCTGCATAATGAGGAGTTGTGATTTCTATTAGACAGGATGCAGTTACAGTACAGATATCTTATGAAAATACATATTTTTAATTGTCTGTTCTGCGGTAAGGACTGAGGTCTGCATTTCTAATAAGCTCCCAGATGGTATCAATGCTAAATTTAAACACCATACACTGAAAATGAAATGTCTAGGAATTTTGAGAAAAGCTGTTGTACTTCTGGTTATAATGTTATGTGCAATAATAGTGATTATCCTGTCTTTTATTTAATTATATTTTTTTCTTTAACAAGTGTTTACTTACAACTTGTTATATGTCAAGCATTCATATAAGATATTTGGAATATGTCAGCAAACAAACACATATTCATGACCACCTGGCTTACATTCTAGTTGTCAGAAGTCATAAGGAGAAGATAGACAATAAATAATTAGGCATGATAAAAAGAAAATTATATTTTACATGAAGGTAGTGTTGAAGAAAAACTTATTCAGACACTTGCACAATAAGACAGACTATATTCAGGAGCATCATGATAGATGTAGGGACAATTGCAATTTGGTTTTAAAGCTGGGGAGAGAGATCAGGGTCATAGCTAAATACAAGAAGGAAAAGCAGGAATTTATTGCCAAGGAATTGGGTGAAGGGGAGCAGGAGGTCAGTGGGTGGAAAATTACTAAGAGAAAACATCAGCGGTAAAGGAGGATTCTTGCTAAAGTTAGGCCAGGGGAGGAGACAACAACGGGGGAATGGAAAAAGATGAGGAATCCAGTCAGGTATTAAAGGTGACCGGGTATTGAGGATGGGAGATTCTAGTTGAACTGACTCAGCAGGATTCTTGTTAAAATTTGACAATGCAGACATAAACACAGAAGGCAAACGTCTTGGGATATTTGAGAAGATAGTTCAGGACAACCTGACTAGGGTTTAGTCAAAGATAGAATCTTTGTCAGTGGTAATTGCTATGAAATAAAAAAAGGGCAAATAGAACAAGACTTAGGAATCAAAAGTGCAGAAACTAGACCAAGACAGGGTTTGGTATTAAGTACGGAGTCAGGGTTGGCATGGCAGCAATGATATTATATATCTCATTCTAAACAGCAATTCAAACAATGTACCTGGTAAGGTAATGCATGTTAATTAGCTCAATTTAGCCATTTTACAATGTATCGTATTTCTCAACATGCTGTACATAATAAAAGTTTATAATTTTTATTTGTCAATTAAAAAATAAAAAAAGAAAGAGAAAAGATCAAAAATTTACCTGAAATTTGTAGATTTCCAAAAGCACTACTTTAATTTCCCCCAGAGGAGTAAAATTTCATTAAAGAAGAGGGACAGATGGTTTGGATTCAGTCTTTGCTTTCAGTTTTGCTTGAGAGGAGATGGTATTTATTCTGTCATTTTTGGCTGAAAGAGAAGAATCACACTGCTTATAAAAGGTAAATCCATTGTTATGTAAATAAGATACAAAAGAAAAGGTATGCTTGCAAAATGCCAATAGGATTAGAGATACGACTAAAACTATACATCTTTATAATTTCAGCTTTTATTTTTCATGTTCTTACTATTTGATTGGCATTCTTTGCTAACTTTTGAGTTACTGTGAACATAAAATGAAACAATTCTGACAGAAGATGAAAGGCATAATGCATAGGGTACAGAGTTTTTTACATTTTAATGACTATAGTGGTAACACAGTTTATATAAATATTTTTGTCTTTATAAATCAAAATAGTTTGGATTTAATTTATATTAATATCAAATGTTAGAGATTATGGACAGCAGTGTATATGAAAGTTGATAATCAAGCTTTTTAAAAGTAAACAATTAAAATTTAAACCTTAAATTTGTTATACACTCAAAATAAATTATGTGAAACTGAACATTTACAAAACGTAATAAATAAAAGTAAAAAATTTTAGCCACAAGACTAAAAAGTTTACGTGCCCGGTTTTTTAACGGTTAAAACAGCAAAATTATGTGTAGTATTGCATGTGTTAATTAGGTAGATTTAGTCATGCCAGTTTGTATGTATACTTCAAAACATGCTGTGCATGATAAATACATACAATTTTACGTTAACTTAAGAACATAAATTAATAATAATAAAGGTATTTAATAAGTTCCAGAACTAGGTTTACTTATAAATCCATAGCTTATAATCCATTTTCTGTAGTGTTTATTGTCCTAACTTAATCAGACCATATACAAATCAGAGAGGGCTTTTTAACTTAGTAATTGAAAATCATTGATTGAGTCTAGTCTATTTCAGCAAACAGTACTTTTATGGGTAGGATTTCACAATCCATTGGCATTTTACTAAGAGAAAATCCTTCTTTACTTCTAGGAAACCTTCCCTGACTGCCATCACCTATAATAAATACACATTTTGACGAAAAATTAATGGGAATGTCTACTTTTTCCTCTGCCAAAGCACATAAAAACGATCGCAACTCTTCAAGGCAATTACTTTGAAAAATTCTATTCTGTACAAATATGTTAGACTTGTTAAACATGTCTTTGAACTCTCCTCTCAAAATTATGTTTTCAAACATTTTGTAATAAAAAAGTAAAATAGATAAATGGATAAATAGATGAGTAGGTAGATAGATGATAGGTAGATAAATATATAAATAGCATATAATTTACTTTCTAAGAATTTATATTCTTTTTATAGTTTTGGCCAAAATATAGTGTAATTAGTTACCTCCCACCACTTATTAATTCACCTCAGCTTCAAATTGCTACATATATTTCCAATCATCCAATGCCACTTTCCAAGAGGAAGGACTTTATTACCAATGGTTTACAAAGCAATCATCTCTTTTGATCTTCCAGGGTTGGTCTGGTAAAAACAGCAGCAATTATGACATCAAAATTAAACCACAAGAAGACAATTTCTAGAGTTTCCATATGTATTTTCAAACATAAATTTTTTATGTAATTTAAGGAGAATTCACTAATGATAAAACATGAATAGTATGTCTGATGTACATATCTAGAAGATTGCCCATAGTAGAATATAAAGTTCTCCAATAGACAATGTGATTAGATAGATCTACTAATCAATGTTAAGGAATATGCTACATTCATTCCCTTGCTGTGGAAAAGCAAAACTGGCATCAGTGGAAATGTTCAGTGGAAAATCACTGAGCATTTATTAGCTGTTTTAGATTAGATTGTCTTTGTCCTCATCAGTCAACTAGGAATAATGTATGATCATCATTCCCCGTCACCTCAGGGCTATTTTTAAGTTGAAAATTAGGTTGTTTATGTTACAAAACTTGGTAAACTTTGGAGCACTATAAAACTTATGAGCACAATGTTCATCCAAGTACATTCTTTGTGAGAATATTTCCTGCAAATCTGATTATATTATCTGGTCATTGAACACATGATAATATAATAAAAACCATAAGAACAGTGTTAACGTTTCCTTATGATTTTCCTTGTGCTTCTCTAGGCAGGTTTTAAAGTGTTTTTCACATACTATTTTATTTGATCATTATAATAGCCTTACAATGAGATGAGAACTTATAATCCATATTTTTCTAAGGGAAGAAACTGAGTCATAAGGAAGTAATTTTCTTAAGGCCATATAATTAATAGGATTTAGACCCCGTCAATATGTCTGTAGAGCCCATGTTTTTAATGGTTAACACTATTTTCAATACCACCTAGATTTCTAGTGGGAATACGGAAAGAAAAGAAAGCACCATAGTGCCCTATTAAATAGTAGCATTGTTATATACCAAAATATAGTTATTTACAAGCATTTTCTCTCACACATTATAAATAATTCTGCAGAAATAGCACAATATAATACTGGATGAAATAAAAATAGGAGTGTTTTCCTTGAGTTAAATTTATACATTCCACTATAAACTCACTTCACGGAAGAGGGATTTGTCTTGAATTTGATCACTGGCAATTTCTGCTGGTCAGATATGTAATGGCCAATGTTTCTGAAGTAAAAGTAAGAAATTACTGGAGCAGTATAATTACACTCAAAGTCTTCTCTATCATTTCCATTAGGGCCTACAAGTTTTGGTAGCCAGAAAAATAATTTAAACATTAATTAGGATAGAACCTTCATCCTTCCCCCTGTCCCACCATGTCACAGTATCTAAATAAACTTTTTATAAGGAGTGTTTGAAATAACTTGTTTATATAATGTAAAAAAAGATAATGCTATTTAATCTGTGAGCACATCCACTTTAGAACTGTTCTCTGTTCTTATTTGTATTCTGAGTACTTTATACTTGATAATGCAATCAATGTTCACTGAATTAATAACTTCATTAAATGAAATAACTGAATTATTTCGATGATTTCTAATTTGTTAGGATTTTATCTTTTTAACATGTAAAATATAATTAGGAGAAACAGGGTATGTTTAATATCTGTTGACACATAGAGATTTGGCTGAAATATTTTTTTCATTATTAAATTCTGCTTGATAGCAGGAATGAAATGTAAAAATTAAAGATAGTATGTAATATATATGCTACAGAGGAAAGAATCATATGGACATTTTTCTGTTTTCTCTGTATACAGTGTGGAATGAATTGGTAAGCATACTGGAGGCCAATTAATGCAACGCGAGTAAATATACTGTATTGGACACTAGTTATGTCACCAGTGGCCAATGCAGTGTATTTCTTCACACTACTTAGTGGCCCCCAGCAGTCTGAGAGCAATCGCTGCAGCCAGCTGTGAAGCAGAGACATCAGCCAATTGGAGTATGCACACAGGGCATGGGTGCAATGCTTCCATAGAGCAGTCTGTACCTACAGAACACAGGAAGAGTTGAGCACAAAAAGTAAGGTTATCTCTTTCAAATAAACCATGGTGCACACCTTAAAGAGAAAAAACAGGAAAATAGTCGACTTTTAAGTTCTCTGTAATCCCAAATGTTTATAAGTAGTAATATGCATAATAAGATGTTTCAATGAAATACGTGCAAAAAATCACATTTAACATAATACTGGGTACCTGGAAGGTATTCATAATTATGTATTTACCCAAGACCTGGAGATAAATGAGTGAAGCCAATGATAATATGTAATAAAGGCTTAATAATATAGTTGAGGTCAAAAGAAAATGTTCAATAAAAAAAGACACAGCCCTAGGTTTGGGAATAACAATGATATGGAGGCTTTAGAATCAACTGGAAAAAACACAGAAAGAATGAAGGGAAAATAATTGCACATTTGGGTTAGAAAAGTTTGGTGTAGTCAACATGTGGAAAATATGGCTATAAATGCATTTCTAATTGGAATTGCAAACAAAAAAAATGTACACTTCTGGAACTATGAATAGACACATTGCTGATACCAAGGAAATAAAAAAATAGCTCACAATATAAATTAACTGGAAGCAGGGGATGAAAGGTGGAAGACACAAATCAGACAAGTTTGGGAATTGTAAGGTTTCTTACATATTGCCTTTGGGAAAAATATGCTTATTTTTTAACAAACTTGAAAAAAAGGACAATAACTATATGGGTGATTATCCACTCATATGCACTGTTCTAAAATGTTTTCATGAATTAACAAATGCAATTTCACATTAATGATATAAATATGTAGTATTGATGTTTTCATTTAAAGTTGTAGAAAATTATGCAAGGAAATGATGGAACCAAGGTTTGATCATACACAACTGGCTATGGTTCTCCGAAGTCTCAATCGTACCATATGGCTAAAATATGTCATTTATGCAAAGTAGTCTACAAATATAGCCAAGAGAAAAATCCCAAAGCCTGAAGCATACAACTAAAAATAAAAAATGGAGAAACATAGTAAAAGAGGTAGAAATCCTTCAAAATATTAAAGGCAAATAGATATTTTTATATATTTCATTACACATATAAATGTTAATGATATTAACAGCATGTGATACTACCTCTGAATGATTTTAAATGTTGTTATTGGATGGTGGTTAGCTCTACCTTTTCAATAGTTCAAAAATACAATATTATCTTATCTTCAATTTTTATAAATTAATTTTAAGTTTCTTAATACAATTCATAATTCCTTCAACAAAGCCTTGGGTACTTCTGTGGTATATACTAAAGTTTGTTGACACAGCCTGTAATTTTAAAATAGCTTCAGTTTGAAGAATGTTCAGTCCAGTGAATTTGCCAAAGATACCACAAAGGAGAGATTAAGAAAAAATGTATATTTCTTAAATTGAGAAACTGACTAAATAAATTACTAGTACTTAAGCAAAGAAAGAACTGACAAAGTGAAAATCAGCTTGGATCTAAACTAACATAACAAGGGAGTACAATTCAGAAGAGTCATATTTCATACATATTATGTCAAGGCTTCCAATTTAACTAGAAATACGTAAAAGTTCCCATTGGCTTAGCTGTACTCACATTTGGTGTTCTCTCTTTTAGTTAATTTCCTTTAGAATTGTTTCTGAAAGGGAGATAGCACAGAGGAATATGCCTTAACTCTTGTCTGGTGAGTTCATGTGGTAACTTTGATGAATGGTGCTTGAATCAGTGGAAAGACATTTATAGGTTCTCTGGAACCCTAAGAGTGAACAGCATTAAAATAAGTACTGAAAGGTGCTAAATCAACAAAAGTGATATGATTTCCGGGTTTATTTTCAGAGGGATAAAAGTAAAAAGTCTCTAAATAACTAAGTCAATGCCTCATTTAGACCTTTTTCCTCAGCCATTATTTGCCATATTAATTCCCTTCCTGGTTCAGTCCTTGTTCCATAATTCTGTCTGGTTAGTCTCTTGTTTATAATATAATTCATTTTTCAAATGTTAAATAACTCTAGACAAAGAATTTTCGAATATTTTTAGGGAATCAGATTCTTCTATTCAGTCTACATTATGCTACAGTCATTAATGCAATATTTGTTCTTCTTGTTTTATAGAATGCCTTAGGTGCTTAGTTCTGTTTCTGCCAGGTCTGTTTATTACAAGAAACAAAACAGAAAAATACTGAATGGCTAGTGAGTGAGTGAAGAAAGCCTTTAGCTTGAAAATTAGAAAGGAGTCACTCCCACATTGCAGGGTCCTGGGACACCCCACAAAATACAGACCTTCTTAGCTACAAAACAAAGCTTAACACACACACATACAAACTAAAAGCAATATATCCTTACTAGACCCATATGTTACTTAGAGGATGTTGAAACATTAGGAATATAAAGCAACTATAGGGAAAATTTTATATAAAACATTATATAATGTTTTACCATATAATATAATGTTTTATTATACAATGTTTTATCTAAAATCTAGTTGGCATATGTTTTATAGGATATAGCTTGACAAAGTAAAGGCCACATTGATAATTAAAAAATGTGTGTCACACGAGGGCTATTGTTGGCCAATTTAAATGTGTAACTCAAGAAATAGTAAAAACAACAAAAAAATTCTACTACCTCCTTTTGAAATTAGTTTTTTTTCCTACAAATCTTTTTTTTTTTAATTTTCCTACTCTTGGGACATGTTGTCTACTTTTCTAAGTGTCTGTAAAAAATTCCTATATAGTATAAAAGATGCTCCAAATTCGGTTGAGAAAAATTCAGGGGGATAGTGAACTTATTATTACACTTTATTTTTAAACCTGAATTATACCTTGCTAACATGAATGGGTAATTAAGCTAATTTGTCCAACCAATATTCATATTTTGGGGAAGAAACAAAACAATATTAATTACTGTCAAAACAGACAGTCTTTTATTGTTTTATATTCATTAAGATTTGATGGGTTGATTTTATCTAACTTACCTGTTTAAAAAGGTAACTTCTCTGTCCTGATTGGTAATTTTTAGTATATGACTCAAGGAATGAAGATTCAATAGAGAGCAATTTAGACCATTAACTGTAATAAGTGTCACGTTCCTCATTATTTGAGGAAGCATGAGTTCATCTCCATCCTTCTCTTTATAACTATCATTATTATCTTGACTTGCTTGCCCAGACCTTTCTACTGAGTGCCATGTGATCAACTTCCCAATAGACTTTTTCACACTGATATCTCTTAAGCACATGAAAGTCAATATAGCCATGAATTAGCACTCTCTGCACTGATATTTATTTGATATTTCTAATTTTGGAGAGGGACTCCCCACTGACACAGCTCCTTATGCCAAATAACTGAGTGTAATTAGAATCACTCCCTTTTCCTCACTTTCTATTTCCAATCAGTCTTCTTGTCCTTAAAAATTCACTTTGAAATGGCTCACATAACATTTTCTTCATTTCATATCCCCTGTTAAATTTAGGGCAGACCGCCACATTTCCCATTATGATGTGTCGGGCTCGAGTCTTTCCTCACACTGCTTGGACCGTATCATGCTTGACTGAGCAACAGCATTTGTCACCCAGAGTCTGTTTCTATTCCTTGAAAAACTTCTTGGTTTCCAGGATGCCACACCCTCTTGATTTTCTTCCTTTCTGAATGATCAATGATCTTGTGTTGCTTCCACTCTTTCTTCCAGTCTCACAACACTGACATGTGTCCATGTTCAATATCTGAGCCTTTTTTAGGTACTCATTTCTTTGTTAATCTCATCTGGTTAAAGGCTTTAAATACGGTCTTTATGTTGATTACATTTATACCGCTAATCTGGATGGCTCCTTTAAAAACCAATATTCCGTATGCCAACTGAACATCTCTGTGTGAGTCTCTGAGATAGATATCATAGATCATGTCCAAAATTGACCTCCTGGTCTTCAACCACCTCCCCACAAAAAGTTCTTATCACATTCTTCATGTCTCAGTCCGAACACTTTGGATCATCCTTTATTCCTGTTTTTCTTTCACACTGCAGAACTATTACATCAGCAAGCCTTACCTTGAAAACATATCCAGCATTGGACAACATCCCCTCACTTCTATTTTAATTCATTTTATTGTACTTATCTCTTAACCTGTCTCCTCGATTCCACCTTTATTCCACACAGTCTATTCTCAACACAACATCAGAGTAATCATGTTAAAATACATGAGATTATGTCACTTACTTGCTCAAAACCTGCCAGTGGCTTCCCATCTCACTTATAGCCAAAGCCAAGAGCATTATAATAATAAATATTCTGGCTTCAGTGATTTCCCTCCAACAACCGGGAAAGCACTCACATTAGGGCATTTGTGTATATGATTCGTTTTGTCTGTGACAATTTCTTACTCACTTCTTTTCAGTATATTTATCCCTAGCAGTCAGTGATGTGCCTGTAAATGTTTAAAACCAGAAATACATAGGCATGTACATGAGCATACCTTTGTATAAATTTTACTGATATAAAAGATATGAAGCATACAATTTTCAAACAATTATTAAATATATATTGCCCTTTACTGGAAATTCCACATAGTCAATTGACTTTTACAGAATGCTTGCATTGATTTTTGCCAAACATTTGCATCCATACTCAACCTATTGTTTCAATGTGTTGAAAAGTGACAATATTTTATTGCAAATAAATGCTTCATAAAGCAAAGAAGTTACTCAGTTCATTGTCAAATGAGTTTAGTTTGGGTTTCAGTGTTTGTTGATATTTTTTCTTTATATTAATGTGTAGATAAATGATGTTTATCTAAACTTCACTTATTCCTCAATACAAGCTACATTTTTTTTGCTAAGTTGAAAAATAATTTTCATTATTTATAATAATATTTCTTCAATTTTTTTATTCATACTGTAATGTCTATACTTTTGAGTTTAATCTGCTTTTATATTTTCTCCTTTACTTTCTCAAATACAGACAATAGCAAATCAATAATTAAGCCCTAATTCACTAGCATTTGCTAATTTTCATGGTGAAAATATTTCTATTGCCACTGATTTTTAAGTTTTCAAGGTGACACCATTGAACATGGAGTTGAGAAAAGATGAGCACATCATTCTATAGTATCTCCAACATAGAAACACAATGGAAGTAAAATAACATCAAAATCATAGCTAGTACAATATAGTAATACAATTTGGAAGTGACAAGTTTTCAGTATTTATTACTTTTTAAAAGATACTGTATTTTTAATTAATATCATCTAATTTTGAACAATGACTGTATCTATGAGCCAGGTCTCAAAATCTTTGAAAGTTTAACAAACATCTCTTGTGAACCAGAACTAGCCAACTCCAACATACCGTTATTATAGTCCTAGTCAAAACCATAAGCCCAAACCAAATTTTCCTCCAGCAAATAACACCAATTAATCTGATATATATGACATAGTTAATTATTTTAATTATCTTGCTTTTTTTCCCCATTAAGCTGCCCTCCTAGAATGCAAGCCTTTTGAAGGCAGTTATTTATCTGTCTCTAGAAAAGTGTCTGAATTCTAATGGGTATTTAATAGCTACTAGGTAAAGGAAGCATGGTCCTTTTCTCTCTCAGGATAGAGGAATTCAAGGCCACTTTTCATGATCTCACGTTTGCTCTATCATTAGGACACCCACACAGAAGTGTTTCTCCTTCTCCATCTGTTCTCTACCATTGTTCTTTCACACATCTGATTTTCACTTTTTGTGTTTTCTTATTATGGTGACTTCATCAGTTTCTTTTTGGTCAGTCTGACACAATTTAACTTAAACAGGTTCTCCAATATGGGTTTGAGGAACAGACTTACATAGTCAATGTGTATTTATTTTTCCTTTGGTGCTATTAATTATTTTGCTTAGTGTTATAAGTTAAACTGCATCCTCCCTCCTCACCCCCAAAAAAACCATATGTTGAAGTCCTAAGCCCAATACCTCAGAGTGTGGTCTTATTTGGAGACAGAGTTCTTCCAGAGGCTATCAAGTTAAAGTAACGAACAGTGAACCATAATCAAATATGACTGGTGTTCTTATAAAAAGAGGAAATTTGAATACAGAGGTACTCACAAAGAAAAGACTATTTGAACATGCAGGAAGAAGATCATGAAATCAGGAAAACAGCCATCTACAAGCCAAAGAGGCCCAAAACAGAACCATTCCTCACAGCCCACAGAAGGAGCCAACCCTACCAACACCTTGATATCAGATTTCTAGGCTCCAGAATTGTGAGACAATACATTTTTTTATGGTTTAAATACCCACTTTGTAGTACTAGAAGACAAGTTAGAGTTGGTAATTGCTTTAGGCAATAATGGCACAGCAAGGAAAACACAGAAAAACAAACATCCTTGATCTTGTAGAGCTTTTGTCCTAGTGGGAAAATACAAATAGTTATAAAAATTAGGAATTAAATTGTCGTGATGACAGTAAATAAATTAGTGTGATGGCAGTATGAAACAAAAGAGAATATAACTGAGAAAAACAAGAATATTATCTTTCGTAAAGGTAGGAATAATAGGCTGTGGCCAGTATTGCTGATGGTGAGATGAGGACAATGATTATCCGTTGCATTTGGCAACATGAGAACCATAGAAGCTGAGATCATACAGCCACATTCAGTGTAGTATGCAGACTGAATCAAGACTGGAGGGGACTGAGCTGGGAATTAAGGGAAAAGGGGGTTTACCATGTGGCAGATGCAGGGATGCATGGCCCTGAGTCCCCGTTAAGGAAGGACTTGCTGCCCGGCTTGGGGAGTACATTCTGCATCCCATTGCTGCCTGTCAGCTCCTTCAGATCTGCCTCAACTGCCTATGGCCACCTTGCCTATAGTCACCCTGTTTCCAGGACAGCCCTCATCCAGTGACTTAAACAGGCAATGCATCATCCAGAGCTCCCTGCTACGTTAGCCTAACTTTGTTACACCTGCATCGCAGTCTGATACTGTCCTGTGTTCATTTCTGCTCTTTCCCCCCTTCCCCTGCACAGTTTATCTCTAATAAATGTCCTCAACCCAAATATCCACCTCAGTTTCTGCTTCATGCCATAAACAGACAACTTTTCTAGACATTTGACTATGAGAAATTTAGAAACTCAGGAACTATACACTTTTCACTTTTTAGATGACAAATACTATTTCATGTTTTGTGCAAAGATTAAAGATATGTTTACGTCAGTCACAATACATACAGGGAGAGATCTGAGAATTCTTACACCTGTTAGCTTTCCCTAATCTACCAATTTAAGATGTGATACCATGGTCACTGGAGAAAGTACAAGTTAACATTTGGCTGAAACTTTCTATTTCATCTGATTTTACTATTTGGTGTTTCACATCTCTGCCCAATATACGCAAGCTAATAACTTTTGATACTTTTTATAATGGAGTAGATCTTGATAAATCTACTTCTTTTAACATAAATTTCTTAACAAAATGACACTTTTATCAGTTTCCAAGCATTCTTTTTTTTCCCTCTTGGTTGTAATTTAAATAATTAACAACATATTACCCCATGAAGTCAAATATTAAGAGAACATGATATAACTGTATAGCCTGTATGTAGTAACTGGTAGAATAAAACTAGTTTTTCATGTTTACTTGTTAGCTTTGTTTTTTCTTTCCTAGAAACCTTTTCCTACAAACATATTCAGATACTAACACAAATCCTTACTCTACAAATCATATAATATTCATCCTTCAGACTCATCTTGCAAGTATTAAGGGCTTTCTTTCACTCTCTTCATCAAAGGACCAAAAATCTGTTCATATACAGATGAATTCAGTTTTCATGCCTCAGGTTATCAATTAATAATTAATTCTATGGCATTTTTCTATCACATAGTAAAAAAGTAGCATTTTACATTTATGTAACTCAACAAAACTCAATGTTTTGTGAGCATCACTTAAATTAGAAAATAGTATCCTTCTATAATGTGCTTTCTGTTATTACCATTTAGTAGCTAGTTAAATAGGGTATCAGATTATTAATTAACTTATGGGATGGCTTATGTTTAGTAAATGCTAAGAATGTACCCAAGCTGCTATTATTTCTCATTCATCACTTGAACTATTTAAGAACATGAAGAGATAAGGCTTTAACATGAATAGTCCTCTTTCTCATGAACAAGAATCTTTCTATACAAGCTTCTATATTTCTTTGAGCTATATATTGTTCCTATTACTTTGTGTGACCGACGTCTGGGCTTGTAAGGGGTATTCATAAATCGTGGCCCTGTTCACACGATTTCACCGTATTGCCTTTCAGTGAAACTGGAGGCATAATAACATAAACACGTGTTAATTATTAATTAATAATGAATGTAGGCCAGGCACGGTGGCTCACACCTGTAATCCTAGCACTCTGGGAGGCCCAGGCGGGTGGATCACTTGAGCTCAGGTGTTCGAGACCAGCCTGAGCAAGAGCGAGACCCCCGTCTCTACTAAAAAAAAAATAATAGAAAGAAATTAGCTGGACAACTAAATACATATAGAAAAAATTAGCCGGGCATGGTGACTCATGCCTATAGTTCCAGCTACTTAGGAGGCTGAGGAAGAAGGATTGCTTGAGCCCAGGAGTTTGAGGTTGCTGTGAGCCGGCTGATGCCATGGCACTCTAGCCCAGGCAACAGAGCAAGTCTCTGTCTCAAATAATAAAAAATAAATGAAAAAATGAATGTATTTACATATTAATGACAAACACAAACCAAATATTGAATCATCAGTCAAATTTACACAATCATTAAAATATCTTCTCCCCAAATACTTTCAAAAATGTTCATCTCTTATTATTTTTAAAGTTTTCAGGAAAATATAGTATCATGGTTAAATGATTATTTTTATAATTTTTCACTGTACAAATATGTAAAGGACCACTTCTATTTATGTTAGAGTACTTATTCAAACATATAATATCTAGTATATAAAATAAGACTTGTATTTAATATTTTAAAATTTCAAATTATCATCCTAATTTTCTAGATTAATATTATTCCATAAATAAGAATTTCTTAGCCTTCTTGAAAGCCTAGTGATTACTTTATATTTTTTCAATTGTATTTGACTTCTCTTTTGTGATTCTTTGAATATACAACAATCTTGATTATATTCTAATCTTATTCTCAAAAAATTAAAATTCACTTGAATTTTCCACAAGTGTCTTAAGGATTCTACTTTAAATTATGTACCAAAGGAAATAAAGCATATATGTATGTATACCTTTGAAATCTTAAAAATAATTTTAGAAATCAAATACATAAGTTTGCTTCAGTACTACATATATACTCCATGTGACATAAACATGAGTATATAATACACAGGTATACCTACATATTCTTATATATAGCATGCATAACATGATAACCAGCTTGTTGAAAATGACAATGTCTTTTTAGATCATTTGAGTATGACGTATGTATTATAAAGTAAATCATTATATAAAAGGAAAATAAAACTTTCTTTTAAAAACTAGGAAGCCAAATGTTATAATAATTAAATTGGTATAGCATGAGAAATCATCAATATTTCATTACTTACGGGCCTATGTTGTCAAATATACCATTACTAATGGAACTAGATGGTCATTAGCATATACACACACACACACACACACACACACACACGTTTATGAAGCAATATTTTAATTTTTAAAAATTATGTTACACTAAATATAGCAATCTCAACAATTCATATTTCAGATATTTTTGTGATGTTCATATTAAATACCCTTTCTTAAATAATAACTGTGATTAAAAAATTCTATATATTCATATCTTTAGCCCATTTTAACAATCATAAGCAAGAACCAAAAAGAAAAATAAATATATTGTAAAAAAAATCAAGAATCAGAATAACAAAAAAATATGCCAATGGATAAATAAGGCATAAGGTCTATTTGATAATATTTCTAATTTATGTTTACATTTTGAACACATCAAATTTTTATAAACCACACGAGTAAACTATTTTGGGAAATCATACTTAAATACTTCTAATTTTTTAAATTGCTATTTCATCTTTATTATTCATGAAAATCCACTTCTATTTATGTTAGAGTACTTATTCAAACATATAATATCTAGTATATAAAATAAGACTTGTATTTAATATTTTAAAATTTCAAATTATCATCCTAATTTTCTAGATTAATATTATTCCATAAATAAGATAACCTTATTACTCCCCCTAGAGTACAAGCTTCCTAATGATAAGAATCTTAGGAATAATGACTGTTCATTAGTTAGAAGAAGTTGTGTTCTATGTGTTCATTTCACAGCAATTATTTGAAGATCAGATTCATTTTCCTTCTTCTGCTTATCCTCTAAATATAATGTTTACTTGAACTCATTATATATGTACCATAACTTAAATATGACATTCTGGAAATGTGTGTTGCTATATATATGCATACTCTCCAGATCTGAAGAGAGACAGGGAGAGAACAGAGAGAGAGAGAGGGAGGCGAGGAGGGATAAGAGAGGAGAGGAGATAAGAGGTAGGAAATGTAAAGTATTGATATAATGGTGTTAGGATTAGATCCAGAAACCAACCATCATTTATTTACCTGTGGTAGTAAATAAGTATATGTGTATGTATATGTGCATATATATGTGTGCATGTGTGTGTATTCCAAATTTGAATGCCAAATTTGAATTAAAACCATGTGGCAAATTACCCTCCAAACTAAGAACTTTCAAAACAACAATAATTTTGAATGTCAGAAAATTGAGCAGGGAGTGTCTGGACAATTTATTGATCCATATGGCATAGGTTTGGTTGGGTAGCTATTTGGAGGTATCCATTTGACACATGAACTGGTGTGGAGTTTCAAAGATGGGTCTACTCCCATGCCTGATGCCTTAGTAGAAACAGTTGGGAGACTGGGCCCAGCTGGAAACTAGTTCTCTTCATGTGATCTCAAGGCTTCTCTACATGGTCTCATTAGTAAGACAGCTCAGGAGAGATAAACAACAAGGCAGAATCTTCCAAACCTCTTAAGAGCAGGACAAAAACTGGTAAAGTCACTTCCATTGTGCTGCATTGGTTAAAGCAGTCACAGGCCAGCCCAAATACAAGGGGAAGACGAATAAATCCAGACTCTTAATGGGACTATTGTCAAAGAATTTGTAGGTAGCCTTGTTAATCCATCAAGCCATAAACATTTTCTCCAAATGGTAGCAATAATAGCATTGGTATTTGATTCCTTTCAAAGAGAAGACACAAAAGGTTTAATAGCCACTTGAAACAAGATGAATCTTTATTTTCTAAGATTCTCACTCTTCCTTTTGTTACACAATTTTTTTTATTTTTTTAGTTTTTAAGTGGTCATCTATTTTATTTACTTATCTTGCAATACATGTCCATTATAGTAAATTTGTAAAATATAAACAAGTAGAAAAAGAAGAAGACAAAACACTCACCATCCCTCCATTTAAAGATAACAACCAATAATATTAATATTTTACATCACTTCTTTTCTGTCTTTTTTTTTTTTACTATCATGGGGGTACAAATATTTTGACTGAATAAATTGCTTTTGTACAATTTGATTAAATCCTGAATTTTTGGAGTCAGAAATTTCCCAGGTTTGTACATCATCTTTCTGTGATTTCTTAAAGTAAACTCATTACAGTGGGGATCTTTGATTCCAATGCTATTAGAGATGACCTATTTGCTATGAATCTCCCCAATGTTTGATGTCTGTCTTATATCTGTGTGTCTGAATTTCTGATGATGCCCAGGAAGTTTACCTCAATAATTTCCTCAGATAGGTTTTCCATGCTTTTAACTCTTTCTTCTTTACTCTCAGGAATACCTATAATTCAAATGTTGGTTTGTTTCACATGGTCCCACATCTCTCTCAGTGATTGTTTGGACTTTCTGTACTCTTCCCTGTCTCTTTGAATGACTGGGCTATCTCAACAGCCTTGTCTTCAAGCTCTGGGATTCTTTCTTCTCAGTTTAGCCTATTGTTAAAGCTTTCGACTACATTTTGAAATTTCCTGAATGACTCTTTCATTTCTTTAAGGTCTGTTATAACCTTTCTTATGTTGTTTAGCTCTCTAGTGATTTTTTCATTTTTTTCGTTAATTTCCTGAAATATCTATTTGGCTTTTTTTTGTTGGTTTACAACTTTCTCTTCAATTCCAATCATCATATTTGCCATCCATATTCTGAATTCCATTTCTGTCATTTTTGGCAATTTCCTTGTGAGTGGAGTCCACAAGAACTCCACTGTGTTCTCTTGGGGGCTATTACAACCTAACCTGGCCAAGAGAAGCAGAGGCTGCTTCTGAAACCAAATTGGCAAGGTGCCGGGGTCCTTTCAAAATCATTTTATGCTTTGTTGTTCAAAAAGAAGAGAAACATTTGAAGAAAAATCCCATAGATCTTTTGAATTTTATTTTTTCATCCAAAAGCATATCAATTCTGAAAAAAATGTGAAGTATTTTATAAATGCACACATGTTATCAAAATTCTGCATGCTCTATCCACTCTGAAAGAAGTAAAGGAGGAAGGAGGTGATTAAAGCCAGAAAAAAAAATTCTATCTAATTTACAGTTACTGGCTGCACTATTGAATGTTTTTTCTATTTTTTTTTTATGGTAAGAACATTTAATGAGAGCCACCCTCATAACAATTTTTTAAGTGCACAATACAGTATTGTTAAATATAGGCACAATGTTGGAAAATAGATCTCTAGAATTTATTCATCTTGCATATCTGAATTATTATATCCATTGAACAGCAACTCCTCATTTCTCCCTTCCCCCTAATCCTTGGAAACCACTATTCATTCTATTCTCTGCTTCTATGAGCTTGCTATTTTCAGATTCTACATATAAATGAAATCATGATTTGGCTTAATATCCTCAAAATGTATCCATATTGCTATACATTACAGGATTTCCTTCTTTTTCAAGGCTGAATAATAGTCCATTGTATATATATACTACATTTTCTTTATTTATTCATTAATCCATGGACTGTTTCCATAACTTGGCAGTTGTGAATACTGCTGCAATAAACACGGGAGTGAGATCTCTATGAGAACTTGATTTCAATTATTTTGGTTACGGCTGACAGGTATAAAAATAGATAACCAATGTCACTAATCTTCAGGGAAATGTAAATTAAAACCACAAGGAGATATCAACTCTTAACTGTTAGGATAGCTATTGTCAAAAAAATAAAAAAAAGGTGTTGGTGAGCTTGGAGAGAAATTGAAACTCTTGTACACTATTTGTGGGAATTTAAAATAGTTCACCTACAATGGAAAGAGTATATAGGTTCATCAAAAAATTTAAAACTAGAACTTCTTTATGAGCCAGCAATCCCAATTCCCATATCTAAAAGAATTGACTGGGTTTTTGTTTCGGCCAAACTACAGGGCTGCTATGTGCAGTGTGTGTTTTATGTCAACAAGGAGTGGCAAGTTATAAATTTTTAAGCAGAAAAATGATATTTTTCTGTGGTACATCATGTAGCACATAACAAATGAAAAGGTGAAGCTACCTTTGATTGACGGCCTAATGCACACTCCAACACTATGCTAAACACTTTACATATAAAACTATGTGACCTATGCAGTGTTTTCCCAATGTATTCAAAAGGAGTGAAATACTCAGAGGCTACTGATTGTGACAACAGACTCTGAGTCCTAATTGCATGAACTGAATTCTGGTTCTATCATATCTATCAATACTTGGGCAAATTCCTTAAGGTTTCAGTTCTTGCAATCCCCCTTTCCTAAAATGGATATGAGCGCCTGTCACCTGCAGTTCAAGTGAGGATTTAATGTGATGATCAACATAGAGCATTCTTTCTAGTGTCAAATATGAATTATTAATAAATACCCTATGCCTATTAGTAGTTCTATTATCATCATCCTCACTGAGATTTACTCCAAGATGAATGTGTTTTCAAAGTTTATAGTTCCGTTTCCTTTCTTCCATATGCAGATAGTCCCTGACTTATGATGACTCAACTTACTAGCTTTCAATTTTACCATGGTTTATTGCAATAGAACCCCATTGTAAGCCAAGAGACATCTGTAGTGCTGTCTCAGTAAAATTTTGCTGAATGGAGTACCTGTGCTAAATGCTTGATAGTCTAGAGAATAACTTGTCTTCACACAATGTCCTGGCAGTGCTATGATTTTATTGGTATGGTTACTAAATATATCAACTAGAAAGACAGCATGTGAAAATATAGATCACATTGGAACACTCATAACAGAAATAAAAAATAAACAAAATACAAATTTTAAAAAATGAAAACAAAGCATTCTAAGTTATAAGTACCTTTAATGGTGTAGCAACGCAACTACGTCCTCTATGCATCTTCCTGATTTATGTCCCCAAATCCTTACAGAGATAAGCCAACATTTATGATGTTTCTCTTTATCTCCTCTTCTCTCTCTTCTTCTCCCTTCTCCTCCTCCATCTCTTCCTCCTTTTCTCCTTCTCTCCCTCTCTCCCTCCATCTCTCCCTGTCTCTCCCTTGCAAAATAACCTGAGTCTCTCCTTTAGACTCTACGAGTTTCAAGGGCTGAATTGCTTGAGCTAATGCCACTGCGGCATTAAGATTTTAGTGTCAGAAAGGTCTTGGTTAGATTTCAGATTTTGCAACTTTTTGATCCTGTGATTTGGGAAGACTTGTTTAAACTTTGAGCTTTCCCTCTCATGGAGTATGTGGTAAAAAATATATGAGGTATGTACCTTAAGGGAGCGCTTGAATTACAGTTCATATACAAAACATGTGAGTTTTCCTTCCATTTTTTCTCAGCAGAAATAAAATGCTCCACCATCAATTTTAATGGTAGGAAGAGCAAAAACGTAGAGCAGGAAAAATTGGATCTTCCTACTAAAGCATAAAAATGTCTACCTCTATGAATTTATGATTGTTAATTCCATGAGTCATAGCTTGAAGCTAAATATGTTGCTTTTTAAAAAAATCCAAGATGACATTGTCTCATATAATATCTTATATATATTTCTTTAAAAATAAAATAAATGGCAAAGCAAAAATATAAATAAAAATTTGAAGTTAATCCATCACCCACTGGAACCTTGGAGTTGTAATTATGCTAAAGTAGAGATAACCATGCACCTGCTCAGACTCGGCCATTAACAATGACAGACAAGTAGTGAAATCTAGACAATCTTGACTTTCCAAGGGAGACAGCAACAGAACTATTCAAACTTGCAGTCACTTGAGAAGGAACTATTGAAATATCCAGAGAGTACACTGAGTTCCTAACCTCCACCATTATCCCCCCAACACTTTCCGCTGAGGCCCTATCTGCCTGTTCATTGTCCTATATTGCCATGTGCATCCTTTATTCTGTCAAATCTCCTTTCCATGAATTCCCTCCTTCTTCATCCAGGCCTCCATATCCTATAAAATGGCCCTCTCCCACAAGTACTCTTTGATCATATTCTTCCAATTTTTGATCACTATGCCCTCTGACATCTGGGTTTTATTTCACATTTGATAAAATAAATTTTCTATATTACTTAACTTTTTCTGATTTGCTAACTATTTCTGTATCAGTGAATACTCTAATCATGGCATTCTAATGTCTTAAACTCTGTCTTATAGGTCTTTATATCCCACATTTTATACAGAGGCAGAAACACATTCAGCACACATTGAATTGAGGATGATGATTAAAGAACACAGATTTCTTGAATTGTGTTGTTGTTGGATACATATAGGATAAATGTCAAAATATTTTTTTGCTTTCTATACAGACAAGATTTTATGGAAGTCATATTACCTTAAGTCAGTTGGAAAAATTCAAAATGTATAGCTGAGCATGCATAGTTTATAATAAACTAAATATTGAAGTACCTAAATATCAATGGAATAGTTAACATAAAGAATCTTCCAGGTGCCTAAACTACTGTAATCAAGCAGTTGAAGAGAGGAATTATTACTGCCAAGATGTTTAGTGTCATCATTTAGAAAATGGCTAACAAAAGTTTTAAACATATCTAAATCTCTCAGGTTTGTATTAATTATTTTTTTTCCTTTTTTTATTTCAGGGTATTGTGAGGGTACAAACATTATGGTTACACTTTATGTCTTTGCCTCAGCCAAGTGCGGGTTAAAGACATGCCCTTCCCCCCTGCAATGCTCTCCGTGTCCTTTAATTGCGGATTTACCCCCCCAATCTCCCTAATCCCTGCAGAGTATTCCTGCCATGTGATCACCCTAGTGTTGATCAGTTAGTACCAATTCGATGGTGAGTACAAGTGGAGTCCATTCTTCCACTCTTGTGGTGCCTCACTTTGGATAATGGGCTTAAGTTTAATCCAGGAAAGTATAAGAGGTTCTAGATCACTGTCGTTTCTTATGATTGAGTAATATTCCATCCTAAACATATACCAAATTTTAGTAATCCACTCATGGATTGACGGGCACTTGAGTCGTTTCCACATCCTTGTAACAGTGAATTGTGCTGCCATAAACATTCGGGTGCAGATGTCTTTAACATAGAATGTTTTGTGTTCTTTTTTTTTTTTTCTTTTTGAGACAGAGTCTCACCGTGTTGCCCGGGCTAGAGTGCCGTGGCATCATCTTAGCTCACAGCAACCTCAAACTCCTGGGCTCAAGCGATCCTCCTGCCTCAGCCTCCTAAGTAGCTGGGACTACAGGCATGCGCCACCATGCCCGGATAGTTTTTTCTATATATTTTTAGTTGTCCAATTAATTTCTTTCTATTTTTAGTGGAGACGGGGTCTCGCTCTTGCTCAGGCTGGTTTCGAACTCCTGAGCTCAACCAATCTGCCCGCCTCGGCCTCCCAGAGAGCTAAGATTACAAGCGTGAGCCACCGCGCCCAGCCATGTTTTCTGTTCTTTTGGGTATTAATTATTTTAAAGAAACTGATCCTACAATGAAAGATGAGCATCTTAAAGCCAGCTACCAAACGTTGTCAATTCTTGGTGGCTATCTGAAATTTGTCTATTCATAAGAATCACTGGAGAAGTTTGTCACAAATATTTATGCCTGGGCCCGAAGACCCTGGATTCTAATTCAGTAGATGTAACATGGGAGTCCTTTAATTTGCATGATAATGAGCACTCCACATTGTTTAGTTATTAAGTGATCCATGTGTCCCATTAGAGAAACACTGGGAGTTCAACACATTTTCTGTAACATAATAGACATTAAATGAATAAATGAGAAACAGAGCAAATTAAGAAAAATAAGCAGTTGGGCAAAAGTGTACATCTGTAGTTTAGGCAAGAAAGGAACCTTACCAGTTTCCCTTATAAACGCATTTGTGTACCTTGGAGGTTTTTGTAAGAATTTGGTCATACACGTTTGTTTATTTGTTCTAGCCTGTTTGACATTTTTAAGTCCTCTGTGGTATTATTTAATAAACAAATTTGTATAACATTTTCATCTTGGATTCTTTTTAGTGGGTAAAAATACAAAAACAAAAACATTTTGGAAGATCTAGTGCTATACAAATGTAATAAGTTAGGGAGCATAAACATATGGCAAGCCAGTGAATCAAACTCAACAGGTAATATTTATAACCACAGATGAGTTTTCAATGTTGTGAACTTGTATACAGCAGAGAGTAATTCCCAGTTACAAGCTCCTACATATCAAGGTGATTGGGAAGCAGTAGTCAGAAGGTAATTTGCAGGCAACAGGGCACCTGCAATTGTTTACCAGGAAAGTAATAAGAAACAAAACAAAATGATACACAAGCAATCACATTTTGTTGATTCAACCCAGTATCACAGGAGAATAAGAGGCAACAATTCCTGTTAAAATTTCTGAAATAAGCATTGCAAGTGAAGCATATCCAACAAACATTCAGAATATGTCATAACCATTCAGCTAGCATATATTGAAAACAGGAAAATTTTCTTTACTTTGAAACAAATGGGCAATGCCATAATTTTTGGTAATGAATTTAGGGGCTCTCCATTTTTTTCTTTAAAATTTGCTATATTAAAAGGCTGTATTAATATGCTCTTACTAAGTTTATTTCAAAGACAAAAATAAGTTATATTATTATTATTGAGTACATGTATACATGAATATATGATAGAAACAACCAACAAACAAAACAAAACATCATTTTTTACTTGGATTATGTACCTATAGTTTATTTTAATACTGTACATGGCTTAGGTGTCACAACTATGGAAAATGCATATTGCCTTTGTATATTCTATGTGTATTTGTGTATGGCCATATACATATGCATTTGCTGGCATGACAAAATGGAGAAAAAATGTGAAGAAATGCATGAGAACATAATAGTACAACTTTGCCTTTCTAATTATGATTATTTAAAGTATGATCTTGACTCACTTCCACTGGAATCAAAATGAATGTTTGTATCCCTCCAAAATGATGAAGCCCCAAGCCCCAATGTGATAGTATTTAGAGATTGGGCTTTGGAGAGGTAATTAGGGTTAAATAGATCATGAAAGTGGGACCTTCTAAGAAGTGGAAGAGAGATCCCCCTTCCTCAATACTTGCAAAGAAGAAGGTCAAGTGAGGACATTGCAAGAGGCAGTTATTAATATGTGCAATCCAGTAAGAGAGACCTGGGACCTCACCAGCTGGCACCTAGATCTCAAACTTCCTAGCTTCTGGAAGTGTGAGAAATAAATTTATGTTGTTTAAGCCACCCAGCCTATAGCATTTTGTTATGGTATCCTCAGCAGAATAACGTGGTAGTCAGTCAGAGATATACCTAGGACAACCCAACTCTGAATTACTAAATCAGAATCTCAAGGGGTGGATATAAGCAATTTGTTCTTTAAGGAAATTTCAAGACAATATTTAAGCACAGTTCAGGATGAAAAACAATATAAATATTTCATAAATTAGGGTGACTGAATGATTGACCATCCAAATTGCCACACTGTATAGAATGAAAAGGAGAACTTCAATAGCTAAGCCAGGACAGGAGTAATCTGAAAATATCCTGGGAAAATCAGTCCATAGAACATTTTGCCTAAACAGTTTCAAATTTAATTTACTTTTTATTAAAAAATATCATCCTGCTTAGTGTTTTCACTATTGTCAAATGTACCTTCCTGGACAAAAGTGGAAGAAAAATCAGTGTATATATGAAGGGAGGGAGGGTGTGTATGCATGTGTCTGTTTATTCAAAATATGTATTTTATTCTGTAAAAAAGTCAGCTATTGTGATTGGCATTGAGAATGGAAAGTAGGTTGTGAATTACTCTTGAGTTCAATGGGTTTTTTTTCTTAATATCTTTCTTAAAATATTGGAAAGATATAAATATTTTCCATTTTTCCTAATTTCTTTCAACATTTTTCACAATTTTTGATAAATTTACCAAATTGCAATATTTAAAACAATATGTTAATAATGATTAAACATTAATGCAAGTGTTCACTAATATGGAGAAAGGATTGTTAGTCTATAATAATGAAATTACAGACACGAAAGTGAGAAGAGTTTGTAATAATTCTGGCTACTTTGAGCATAGCCAAAGGTGATTTGCAGGGTGAGGGAGATCAAGTCCCAGGAACATGAAGAAGAGTGGTAAGATCTTGGGTAACAGATGTTAAAGCCTATTTCAACCATTGTTATCCATCTGCTTCAAGTAAATATTACTACATTGAAATGGGAGATTTGAAAATATTTTATATTTTTAAATCAATAACCATTTTAGATACAATACAGGAGTAATATGAATTTACTTAAGAATTAATTCACTCAGTAGCACCATGCATTGCTGACTGTAGAATATCCCACAATCTGAACCAAGAAAGCCATCATTCTTTTAAAATGCTAAGCAATAGATGCTGGTATAGATGTGGAGAGAAAGGAACGCTTATACACTGTTGGTGGGACTGCAAACTAGTACCACCTCTGTGGAAAATAGTATGGAGATTCCTCAAAAAACTAAAATTAGATCTACCATATGATCCAGCAATCCCACTACTGAGTATTTACCCAAGGAAAAAAGTAATTTTTTCAAAAAGACACTTGCACTAGAATGTTTATTGTAGCACAATTCACAATCGCAAAGATGTGAAATCAACCCAAGTGTCCATCCCAATTCATGAATGGATTAATAAAATGTGGTATATGTATAACATGGAGTTCCACTTACCCATATGTAAAACATAAAACTCTGAAACTTTTAGAAGATTACATAGAAAAAAATCTTGGTGACCTTGTGTATGACTTTTTAGATACAATACCACAGGCATGATCCATAAAATAAATAATTGATTAATTGGACTTTGTTAAAATTAAAACTTCTGCTCTGTGAAAAACATTGTCAAGAGGATGGGAAGACAAGTCACAGCCTGGGAGAAAATATTTTTAAAAGGCAAATTTGAAAGAGGACTATGTGATGGTTAATTTTGTGTGTTAACTTGACTAGATCATGGATGCCCAGATATTTGACTAAACATTATTTGTGGATGTATCTCTGAGGATTTTTCCAGGTGAAATTAGCATTTGAATAGCTGGAATCAATAATGCAGATTGTCTTCTCCAATGTGAGTGGGTATCTTTCAATCTATTGAGGGCTGAACAGAGGAAAAGACGGAGGAAGGAATAATTAGCCCTCTTGAGCTGGGACATTGGTCTTCTTTTGCCCTTGGACTGGGATTTCCACCACTGAATTTCTGGTTTCTCAGGCCACCAGAATTGGACTGAATTACACTATCATCTTTTCTTGGTCTCCAGAAATTGTGGGACTTGTCGTCCTCCATAATGATATGAACCAATTTCTCCTAAGAAATTTTTCTCCATGTATATACATGTTTGTGTGTGTATATATACACACACCTATGTATATGCATATAGACACACATATATATAAAATTTCCTATTGTTTCTGTTTCTCTGAAAAATCCTGAGTAATGCATACAGTTACCTGAAATATACAAAGAACTCTTAAACATTAACAACAATATGAAAATAGACAACCCAATTTTTAAAAATGGGCAACAAATCTGAACAGACATCTCTTCAAAGAAGATCTACGGGTGACAAATAAACATATAAAAAGGTGTCCAACTTCATATGTCATCAAGGAAATACAAATTAAAATAGCAATTAAATACCACTACCCACCTACTACATTGGCCAAAATTGAGAACATTGACAATAAATACCAAAGGCTGGCAACCATGTGGAAAAACATGAACTCTCATTCATTACTTCAGAAATGGAAAATGGCACAACCACTTTGGAAGAAAATTTGGTAATTTCTTACAAAACTAAACATACTCTGACCATCTGTCCCAGCAATCATGCTCCTTGGTATTTACTCAAATGAGTTGAAAACTTTATGTCCATACAAAAACTCATACATAGATCTCTCTCTATAGCAGTTTTATTTATAATCACCAATGTTTGGAAGCAGCCAACATTTCCTTCAGTAAGTGATTGGCTAAATAGACTGTGGAACATTCAAGATAATGGAATTATTAATCGACTCTAGAAAGAAATGAGCTATCAACCTATGAAAATACATAGAGAAAACCTAAATGAATATTACTGAGTAAAATAAGAAAATCTGAAAGGCTGTCTATGGTATGATTCCATTTGTATTACATTCTGGAAAAGACAAAATTGTAGAGACTCTGTAACATTAGTGATTGTGAGAATGATCAGTGTTGAGGGAAGGAAGGAATAAATAGAGGAGAAAGGATTTTTAGGGCAATGAAACTATTCTGTTTAATACTATAATGTGGATACCTGTCATTATGTATGTATTTGTCAAAGCCCATAGAATGTATAACACCTAGAGTGAAATATAATTTAAATTCTGGATTTGGGGCAATAATGATGCATCAAGGTAGGTTCATCAATCATAAAAATATGCCATTCTGGATGTCGAATGCTAGTAGTGAGGATAACTGTGTGTAGGGAGGAAGCAAAGTATATTTGGAAATTCTCTGTACTTTCTGCTCAGTTTTGCTGTGGATGGACCTAAAACTAGCAAAACCTAAAATACGTCTATCTAAAAGGAAAAAGAAAATTACTGTGCATCAGCTGCAGTTTAGGCCACCCCAGTAACATGCATTGGGCTGCATGATAGAAGGTGATTATCTTGTGCAGAAATAACATTGCTATGGCAGTTTGACTGTAATTCTCCTCGGTTACCTAAGTGTCCTCAGGAGAGGTCATAGTTAAACAAATGCAATTGGGCCACGTTCAAGACAGTTGTGAGTTTAAATGAATACTGAGACAATCACTTCTGAGAAGTATATGTCAGTTCTGTATTTGCTTTTTACTTTCTATGAGCAAATTTAGTTGACAGGGTTTTCCCACTTTGTTCTGGAAGTTGCTACATTATAAAAGAAGGCAAATAATGGCACCGTAATGAAATTATTGACATTCATACTATAAACAGAACATTTTGCTGATTTCTCTGATCCTCTTAAAGGACTAAATTTAAATTGTGTAAAAGAGATATCTATCATTCACTTTGTAATGATTAGTTTTACTTTTAGATATGTATATTTTGCAAAATATCATTTTAGTGATCTTATTGTACAATATTTATCTTTGATAAGAATCTCATACTTCTCTCTCCTAAAGGTAAGTCCCATTTATAATTCATTCTTCTTAGAAAAGATTCTTCTTTTTTCAAAAGCTAAAAAATATACATTCCTTTCATAAAATGTTTTCATAAATCCTTTGCTTATTCATTTCTGCATCAAATTCATACTTAAGTAGGTATATATGATAAAACATTGTTTTTTTAACAAAGGTGCTTGAGGCTTTTTTATACACATGAATTAGATGAATCATTTATTATTATATTATTATAATTTCTTTTGATAAGAATAATTTTCATGTCTATTTCGCTCCAGGAAAGTTTTTTCTAAATTCCCTCAATTATATGTTCACAATATTTGAAAGTTGTGAGATCCTTTTCTTGAAGCCTGAGGCTCTCCTCTCAAAGTCTTTATTACACAGCCAATCAAGTCAGTTAAAAAAAACCAAAATAGTCGTTTAATGTTCTATATTCAAAACAATTGATTTAATAATCCTTTCTACTTTTAAAAGGCTATTTTTAATTTGAATATTCAACTTTATTTTTCATCATATATCATGATATCCTTTGGCAATGTATTTTGTAAACTCTACAGTTAGCAGTTATAATTGGTAACTTCTTATGAATTGTTCTGCTAACTAATCAAATATGAGTTTGATTAAAGTTACTGGTGTATTTTTCAAAGATGGCATAATTCAACTCTTTTTAATAAAAATAAAAGGGAGTTTATTAAATGATGGCCCATATTTGGAGTGACAAATATATTTAGATCATATGTTTATATGTATATACATGAAAGTAAAAATACATATATATACATGTATATTTATGTACATATTTGTATATCCTTCTTCTACACAGGAAAATATTTTTATTTTATGACATAGTTAATAGGCCCTGGGTAAGCACGGTCCTCTGGAAAATGTGTTTTCAGTTGTAAAGACTCTATTGATACATGTATTTAATTTATATGCGTGTGGGGGGGTAGGTGTTATGTATGTATAATCACAAATGAATATATAACATCTCATTCTTTTATTCAATCCAAGTATCCATCATGCAAAAGTGTTCTTCCTATGTTCATCTCAGAGATGATGTTCACAAACTATCACATAGCAGATGCTATGGTATGTCAATAAAGGCTTTGCACTATTAAGATAAAGAATGTGACTTTTACAATGTATTTATAGAATTATTACTTTCAAAATTTTGCTTATGTACTTAGATCTAGTTCTTGTTAAAGTTGTTTTCTGATGAAAATAATGAATTTCTTAGTCTTTCATACCTGTTAAAATGCCTCCTGTCTATAATCTTTGTTCAAAGTGTCCAAATTCCTCGAATGTTTTCCATCATCAAATATTGACAATCCTGCAAGGAAGGTATGGAAATTACCTTCCTTGCAGGAAGAGGAAAATTAATCTCTGCTCAAATCAATATGACCATCTTAATTGACATTTCTGAGGAGTCCAAGCTGTAAAATGTTCAGCACACCAGGAAGAGTAGGAAGCTTGGTCCACAGGGCTTCTCTTGAGGGACCACCTACCCCAAGGAATGAGATAGATAGGTATTTGTCACGAATAGAATGCTTTGGGACATGAGGTTGTAAATGAATGTTTCAATGAGACAGTTTTTGTGCATTGTTAAGGTACCATTTTTCTCAGAAATGTGGATTTCTCTCAAGCCTATGCTACTTAAAAAGACCTTTCTGAAAACAAAGCAAAAAAAAGATACATAACTTGATTCTTATTTAATGTATAACTCCTTGTTTTTTTCAACATGTATGTTACAGGAGTTATTAGAACTGCCTTACATAACATGGACAGAGAAGCCAGAGAACACTACTCAGTGGTCATTCAAGCCAAAGACATGGCTGGGCAAGTTGGAGGGCTTTCGGGATCTACAACAGTCAATATCACCTTGACTGATGTCAACGACAATCCACCACGGTTTCCTCAGAGTACGTACCTGTTTTCCATGATTTCAATTTACCATTATCTGTTTACATAAAGCAAAATGGAATACCTGAATGAACATTGTCATGTTACTATTTTCTTAAGTGGAAATATTTTGATTTTTTTCTATATGGTCACCCTTATTTATGCAAGACTAAAGAAATCACTCCACCTATTGTCTATTGAACCTGGGAGGTAATTGGCCCATATTAAAAGTATGAGTTTCAGTTAAAATCAGTTAAATATTAATATAGTGATACTAAGTAATGGTGTCTTGCATATTTATTCTTAAAGTGTTCATGGAGATGTTAAAATGTATTTTGATATCAACAATCTACTTATTCAATGTTATATATGTACTTTTTGTGATTAATTTTTTTAAATACACATTATGAAACGGTGTTCTACATACACGAGTGCGTGTGCGTGTGCACACACACACACACACACACACGTGTGTGTGCCAGCATGCAATTTGGGAGAAAGGAGAGTTATTAATCCTGCGAGTTTGGAAGGATATGGTATTTACGACATTATCAAGATGTAAAGGATGTAATTACAATAGATTTGAGTGTTTTTAATATGGAAAATACTGTGGATGACATTTTATAAAATAACCTTTAATAATCATAAAAATCCTGCAGAGGAGTTGTCCCTTATGTTCCTCTCAGAAATGATGTTCACAAACTATCACATAGCAGATGCTGTGGTATGTCAATAAAGGCTCTTCACAGGTCAGGATGAAATGTCTTTCACAGCTTTATCTCTTAATGTCATTCTCAGTATACCCCAGGCCTAGCCACAATGAAATACTACCTCCTTCTAAAATATAATAATATCTTGCACGCATCTTACTTAAAGTAGAATTTCCCCATATTCATACTCCTTTGTTTACAATTCCTGTTGTAATTTTCTCGTGAATCTCTGTTGTAGAATTAACAGAGACCCGATCAGTTTTGCTCCTCTCACACAGCACTTTGCATGCATGTCCGTGTTATAGTGATTTCCACAGGCTCATATTTCCTCTACTATGGTGAGGTCCTCTAAGTAACAATGATGTTTGTTTTTTTTTTTTTTGGTAACCTTAAGTCTTCAGCCCAGTACCCAGCACTTCATAAATGATTATTAAATGAATGAGTGAATTAGTTGAATTTAAATACTCTATCAAACTACTATTGTTAAAAGATCATTCCTAAAAGGCACACAAGTTAAGTTGATAGTTAAATAAAAAACATTTTAAAATATTGATCATAGAGATAATATTACATGGCCTGGTTCATGAATGTGGCCTTTACTCTATTAAAAATGTATGTTTGAAAGTATTAATAAATTATAGATCATACATAATCTGTATTATATTGAATCACAGAATATAATTAAATTTTAAATCATTTTAAAAAACAAAGTGAGCTTTTGTATGTATTTTATCACTTAGTTCATACAATATGCATACACACATACATCACTATGAAACAAATGCTATTATTTCCTAAAATGTGGAAACTGATGTTGAAGATTAAAAAACAGGTAATGAATGATAATGCCAAACTCGACTGAATATAAACTTTAATGTAATTCACAATAACAACTTGTCTACATTATTTTCAAATAAATTTTACCACCACTATTTTTAAGATGTATATTATAGCTCTTAATAGACTGAATACTCAAGTTGTACACAGCAGAGGCTCAGTAAATGTTTGTTCGTAGCACAGATAGCATCTTCCACTCCTTCCCCTCCTTTTCTCCTAAAATAATTTTTAAATTTACAAGTGCATTAAGATTGATTTTAGATATTAACAGAAAATTGTAATTGTGATAAGTATTGAGAATACGATTCATGTACATGAATATAAATATGAAATATAGAAAGGTGTGTTTCTGATTTTATTATTTTGATTGATAACAGTGTTACTATTGAACAGTTTAGGGTGAAAACAATTGCTTTACCTGGCAAAGAAACAGAATAAATGTATATTCTGAGTGAACTTATTGTATATAATGGTCTCTACCTTTCTTCAGTCAGTAGCATTCTGGTTGGAATGATTGATACATGTAAATACGGTGGCACTTCCAGATGCGCTTACGGTTTTGAAAAGGAGACAGGACACACTCAGAACCTTACACTCTGGCTTGTTTAAAAATATTTTATTTTGCACTCCAATTGCACAAAACATAATGCTTCTTTTACAAAAATTTGATGTCACCATGACGATATTTTACTTTAGCTTGCAGTATTCTTTAATTTACCCATAAGCATTGCAACTCATTAATATACATACTGGGGAAAATTTGTAAACCACTTAGAGAAAAAAATGGTATCTTTTGAAGACTTGCATTCATGATGCACTATGACGTGCATGCACAAATCTTTACACAGTTCAAATTATATAAAGATCATATTCAGTCACCAAGGGGATCCAGTAGTCAAATTGTTTCTCTTAAAAGTTTCTGCAGTAGCACTTCCACCTTCTTTCTCTCTTCACCTGAGGAAGCCATCTTTCTCACACCATTGCTGCAATTGACTCTAGTGTAAACATCCCCCACACAAAACCTGGCAAAAATATTCCCTCGAAGCGTCGTTTTTTTTGTTAACCTATCATGCCCAAGAGAGTGAATAAGGTAGTGATATCTTGTAACATAATTATCTATCACTTTATCTTAAAGTAAATAGGCTCTGAGTGTTTGAGAGGTAGTGAATTAAAGCTAATAATTTTCTTTACAAAGTCTCTACTCTAGGGTGTTGCACACTCAGTGGCTTAGGATACAAGACAAATAGAGGTCCTGGCTGAAACAAACTGTCTGTCAGTATCAGGAAAGCAGAAGGGGAGAAAAGAGATTGGACCATTAAAGCCCAGCTAAGAGGGTAAACCATTACTAAGTTCATTTCCAGCCTACATTTGGGCTGGAAGGTGTTAGGAAAGAGAGCCAGGTAAAAAAAATAGACTCAGTGAAAGGAAATAAATCACCACATCTATGGTCTGTATCGCCACTCAAAGTACATAAGTGATGTCCAGTTCTCCTTCTGAGAAAAATAACTATCCCAATATGTAAACTTCCTCAATATTAGTTCTTTATCTATTCTGCTTCTTAAGATTCTACCATTTCCTTTTCTGGTTTTAATAGTATTCTATGTTTTGGTTGTTATATAATTTGTTCCTAGGTAGATAAGAAGCCATTGACATTGATTATTGTGAATAAAGCATATGCATGTAAAATCCTTACATGAAAGTTTATAAAACAAATCTTCTGTGTCCTAAATAGAAGGAGCCGTATTTTGAGAATTGTCCTTGTAAATAATCTAGTTGGGGAATGAAGAATAACACATGACAAATAATCACAATAAAACAGTAAAAACTTGGTTATATAACATAACTTCCTCAAGAACTTGAAATAATTACAAAATTGTAAGTCAGCCAATAACTTCTATGTACTTGTAACTACAATAGGTTTAGTACAATATATTTAATGGCATTGGAAGAGTAAGTCCGAAAGTTTCAATAGATGGCAGTATTTCCCATAAAGTCACTGACAAATGTTTAATTGGTTTGAGCAAGTTTTAATGTTAACGAAAAAGAAAATATCGCTGATGAAGATATTGACATTGATGGGATTTTGTTGAATCAAAATATTTTAAGGGAAGACCCAATGCTTTTAATGTATTATTTACATTTTTGTTAAAACTAATTTAAATATTATATAATATACAAAGCATTAATATTTTGTTTGAAACAAATAAAAATAAGGAAAGCTTCTCTTTTGACCTATTGAAATGTGAAGTGTTATTTTTTAATTATCAAAGAGCTGAGGTCTCTCTGCTGTCTTTTTAAAATGATATCTGTTTATTTTATTATGGTTTCAGGCATATGCTTTGAACTTGTTGAGGGTTTCTTTAATAGGCCAGTTTGTATCTCATTTTTATAGATGTTCCTAAGTACTTTAAAAGAAGGAAATTCTGCAGCTGCATAGTTAAGATTCTACATATGTAAATTAGTTCAAGTTTATCCTACATCCCAATTGTCTATATTCTTGCAATTTTTTTTTATTTCAGAATATTAGAGGAGTATAAATGTTTTGGTTATATGGATTGCTTTTGTACTTCTTGAGTCAAAATTATAACTGTACGTGTCACCCAGAGAGTGTACAATGTATGCATTAGGTATGATTTCTCCCATTCTCTCCTCCACCCTTCCACCTGCTTGATTTCCATTGAGTTTTATTTCCATCTGTGCAAATGAGTGCTGATCGATGAGTTTCAATTTAACACTGAGTACATGTGGTGTTTGTTTTTCCATTCTTGTGATATTTCACATAGAAGAATGATGTGCAGTTTCACCCGGATTGTTGCAAACAATATTAATTCCTTTCTTATGGCTGAGTAGTACTTCACGGTATATATATACCACATTTTATTAATCCACTCGTGAATTGA